>VWPU01010584.1:795-67926 GCA_013398955.1 Callaeas wilsoni
GGCTGGAGAAAGAGAAGGGCCACAAAGAGCATCCGAGGGCTGGGAAGTCTGACTTGTGAGGAAAGGCTGGGAGACCTGGATTTGTTCAGCCCTGAGGAGAGAAGGCTGAGGGGACACCTCACCACATGCTCAGCGTTTAAAGGGTGGCCAAGAGGAGATGGAGACTCCCTTGGTGCGTGGAGCCACAGGGAAAAGACAAGGGGCAAGGGCTACAAGGGACTGCTGGGGAGGCTCTGATTGGACACAAGGGGAAAAATTTTCACCATATCAACCACTGGAATAATCTCCCCACGGAAGTGATGAATTCTCCAACATTAGACACTTTTAGGATTCAGGTGGACAGGGCTGTGGCCCATCTTGCCTGCACCATGATTTTGCCCAGATGACCCTTGAGGTCCCCAACCTGGAAGTCCATGACTCTGTGAATTCCCAGTATTGTACCCTCCTCACCAATTGTGACTCGAAACCTTATTTTCACAAGAGATTTACTGGCAATCTACACCAAAGGCAATTGTTTTGGCAGAAATATCGTAAATTATGACTTACAACATTTTCTACCCTGCAATCAATGCTATTTATCAAGCTATTCTGCTTGCATGCATTCAGACTACTCAATTTAGATTTCTGTGCATTATGTGCTCTTCAGCCTACCCAGAAACTAAACATTAGGGCCTAATTCGTCAAATTATTTTTATTAATATATATCGATTGCTTTTAACAGAGCTCCATAACCTGTGAGAATATCTTGATTATGTGCTAATTTCTGGTTTTAAAAAAGTGTTTTGCAGTTAATTCCACGTAAAACACTGCTGTAACAGAAATGTGAAGTTCTAGGCTTCAGAACAGAGAGAAATGCCCTCAACATGCTGAATGTGTCACTGCTACAGGCTTACTAAGAGGAAATTTATACTGCACATTCTGCGAATACAGACTGCAAATTCTAATCGTAAGGAAAAGAATACAGAAGTGGGGCTTAGTGAATACCTGGGGGATATTTCCCACCGGAAGCAAACAAACAGAAATCACGTTTGCACGAAACCAGCTTCGTTTTAATCAGGAGCCGTGCTGATGGGACCCTGCTCCACAACCACTTCCACTGTTCAGGAGTGGAAGCCTGAACATTTTAAAGAACTCTCCAGCAATAAGCTGCTGCTTAAGAAAACTCACACTTTCCATCTTTGCCTACGAGGAAAGAATTCAGCACAGAATCCAAACAAGCATCATAGAGAAAGCCCTGCAGGGCAGAATTTGCTTTCAATTCCTCCCCTCCCACTCCCTCTCACTCTTTTCCCAGAAGAAACTAACCTTTGACCATGGAACCTGATTATTCTTGCTGAATTCAAATAAACACAGGCCCATCTCACCTCTGATGTTAAACTTCTTTTACCAACAGAACCATTGAAATGATTTTCGAGAATGAGAATATCAGCAGAAAGAGAAAAATTGCCTTTGCGGTTTTTTTCAAATAATGAATCAGTATCAAGAGTAAAGCATGACAGTTCACTGAAGAATTCACAGTCATATAATAAAGTCTCCCTGCAGACAATAAGAAATGTGGTGAGTAAGTCACTTACACATATTTTGCCAATATAGGAATAAATGTACTCAGATTGAGTGAGACTACACCCAAAGCAGTGACAACAGATGATGAAATCTGGAGTCCACACTCTATTTCCTAATAGCCTGGGCAATCTGCACCTAGGCCTTGGTTGCACTAGGGAGAGGAGTGCCAGCAGGCAAAGGGATGTGATTATATCCCTATAATCAAACTGTCAAGCCTGGAGAAGAAAACAGAAATAAAGACACCACAGCCAGGGACTTCTCAGTGGTGTACAGTGACAGGACAATGAGAAAAAACTAAATTTCACAAAGTTACACTTAAATATATTTGGGGTTTGGGGGTTTGTCTGTTTGTTTCCTTGCCTTTTTTCCCCGTGAAGGTGATCAAACACTGGCATACATTGCAGAGACAAGCTGTAAAATCTTCATCCCAGGAAATATTCAAAACTCAACTGGACACAACCCTGAATCATGCACCCCTGGATCATCCATTGACAGGTGGGCTCGGGGCTCAGGGCTACAGACCTCCACAAGTGCCTCAATAGTCTTCAACTATTCTGATTTTGTGAGTACCAGTGCTTTAATTTGCATTATTCCAGGCTACCTAATTTACAGTTAAGGTGAATACCTTCATATCAATTGCATACTAGATACACATGACAGTAATTAGCTGGATTTCTTTCGTAAGAGTGAATTAATTTCATTATTTCTACCTTGGAAAGTCCATTAGTACATGTGTTCAATGTGTGGTGCAAACAACACCCTTTAAAAAAAAACAACCCACATATTGTAAGA
Organism: Callaeas wilsoni; assembly: GCA_013398955.1. Taxonomy (NCBI): domain Eukaryota; kingdom Metazoa; phylum Chordata; class Aves; order Passeriformes; family Callaeidae; genus Callaeas; species Callaeas wilsoni. The sequence goes on from VWPU01010584.1 coordinate 3,151, forward strand.
CTATAAAAGCATCTTTGAAATCATTCAGTCATTTCTAATCATGGCATTGAAAAGCATCTGCAGGACTGACTGGAAGTGAGTGACAGGAATTTTATCTGGACTAATTTTTTTCAGAAGCCCTTGTCCTGTCAGTGCACAGGTCAGGAAAGAAAAGTGGAGACTTAGGTTGTGCAAATAAAACCACAAAGCAAACAGATCAGAGCACTCCGGGCCTAATCCATCTCACTGAATTTTTATTTAACAGCATGAAAAGGGAAGAACCCCTTTGATTCCTGCGTTTCTGGCTGAGAGACAGCAGCTGTCAAAGAAATATTTTCCTTTGGGTACTGGGAAGACTGAACTGATATGGAAAACTGTAATGTGCTAAGCAAGGAACCTCACAATCACTTCTTAGTGACTTGGCAGAACAAAGATGTCATGGAAAACCGGCATCTCTGGTTCACCTTTCAACTCTTCTCCCTTCGCTCAGCCTCCATGCTGCAGTTAGACCCAACTTCCCTTGATCATTAACTATACGATCATTAACTTACCTTTCCGCCCTTCCAAAATGCACACAGGCGTTTTTACCATGTTTTTCAATAATGAGATCCTCTCAGTGAGTGTTGAGAGCTGACATAAAAGGTACAGACACTCTCCAAAAGGATTCTGGCAGCCTATTTGACATCTGTTATTTTTTCACTTAAATAAACTAAACACGTTCACCAGTTTATCCTCTCAGACAGTTACTGAATTTCAGATTTGGAAGATCAAAACCCAGCAGTTTTAAGATGCTCAGATTTCAAACGTGAACATGGTCACTCATAGAATCCACTCTCATTGCCTTATGGCATAATAAACTTGACTACTCTTTTCTTTGTCTTTAAGATTTGCACACACTAAACAAAACAGGAGTAATTTTTATTTCAAAGAAAACTTTCCCCAGTGCCATTTCGTAGCTCCCCTCATGTGCCATCCATGGCTAATTAGTCACCCAAGTTGACAGGCAACACATTAAGTGTTTCCCCGAACAGAATTCATTAAAGACTCTTATTAACTGTCTGTAACAGTTGTTGTTTATTGTATTTATTTAATTTACATGATTCCTGAGAATTACCTGTGAGTTATTTAAAAGATGAAAATTCTGTTGACTTCTCTGTAATGCACTTTAATGACAATTTTAATTAATTGGAAATTATTTTGTTTCAATTTAGGTTAAAATTAATGCTTCCATATACATAGGCAGGAGCCTGCTGAAGAATTAACTTGGACCATGGTGCTCTCACTACCTTTGGGAAGCATCCTACTATTTGGAATGTTTGACATAATCACCTTTTATCTGTTTAGCTAAATCCTTTCTCTGCCTCGCCAGAGGATGTGCTGTACTGAAAACAACTAAAACACGCATTTTGCTGCCTGCCTCTATCTTATTCTCTGCCAGTTTATCAGATATTTAAAATCTGTTAAGAGCACTGAAAAAGCTGGCTGCACAAATAGGATGATAGTACAGATCTATCACCTGATTTCAAGTCTTTTAGAATGACTAGGTATGGTATATAAATACACGTAGGAAATAAAGTGAGATTGTCATCAACAAAACAGTAGGGTCAGAATGGGAGTAGCCATTTAAAATATACAAATTACTATCACAAGCATTTTATATAAATTTCGGGTTAGACACACTCAAAGTTACAGGGTTAGGAAAAAAAAAAAGAAGTATGGTAGAAAAGTAATATTTTTCCATGGGTAAATTTATAAAAACACATTATTAATTAATCTTCTTAGCTTGAAATTGGTATTATGATCAATATCAGGTTGTTTTAAATTTTAATTCTATTAAGGTAATAAAGGGAGTTGCATTCTTGAGTATCCATGCAGCGCCCAAACAGCCTTGAATCTTTGTTGATCTGTTTAGGGAAGACTTCTGCCTAAATATTTGATCTTCCTGGGTACTTGTATGCATCTATTTCTTTTTTTTTCCTCTGTTCATGACTTGCTGTCTGAATGGAATTGCCTTTTATTTACCCGCATTAATGCATGATTAAGTGAAATCCCTGTTGTCTTTTACTGTGAAAATCCTCCTGTTTAAGGTATGTCCCTTGAAAAATTTATGACTTCCCAGCTGGTGCCCAGAGTTCAACAGTGCATCCTGTCAGGGAACAAAGTCTGATGGTGGAGTCTCTAATGAGGGGGATGCAGAGAACACTCAGCTGGTTTAAAAATTTTCTGTGCAGCCCTTTTGAGGGAGACAGAGTGACACAGGCTCTTCTCTGTGATGGTTTCTTTTTTTTTTTTTCCCCTCATCCTCCTCTTTTCTTCCTACGTGGTACCTCCTGACATCCTAAACGTCAATTTTTAACAACTTAGTGTTTTCAACTACACAGAAAATTGTCAAGAAGCCTCTTCTGAGATACGAGGGATTAAGAGATTAGCTTTTGGGCAAAAGCTCATTAAAAAGCCAAAGAGAAGCAACCTTTGCTAGCATTCCTTCTTAAATCTTACATGTAATAAACACTCTTAGTAAAAGCGATCACTCAGGGTCTTGCACTCCTCGGCTCCTCCAGACCCATCTGACAACTTTATTTTACTTGAAACACTTCAGTATTTGAATTAATAGAGCTGATTGACTAACAGCATACACTAATCATCATCATCATCTTCATAGGAAAAAAATTAAATCATTTTCTTGAAATACCTTTTTTTTTTCCCCAGTACTTTTATGACAATGTACAGGGGTACATAATGCAGAATAATCTTTTACTAAAAAGTAAGAGATTATTTTAAAATCTATTTTTAAAGCTTTTAACAAGGGTAGACTGAATCCATATGTGTAGCAAACAAGACAAACACAAACGAAGTTAACACTCTGAATTTAAGTTACTACAGGAATGTTAATAAGTTCTTTACTTAATTAATGTTGTCCATCAGATATTCCCCATGGATTGGAAACTAGAAATGTATCTTCCTGCTTCTGTAAGTTCTGTGATTGCCACATATTATCAAGTTATTTACTTATGCTTTACTCTGTTTACCAAACTGAGGTTTTGCTGAAGTGCCTGAAGATTTTAGTTAAGTATATGTGTATTTTTTAAAGCCCTATTAATGCTTATCTGCTAATTACAGTGGCAATTATCGCAATATGATTTTTTTTCTCAGATTTAGTCATGTCTGGCGTCCTCCCAGTTACATGCCATGCAATTTCCTGCCAGCCAAGTACACAATAAATCCAAAAGTTTCCTGAAGTGAAGCCATGTCTAGGCAATTTTAGGGTAGCATGACCTATTTCTGTAGGATAAATTCAAGCACTGATAAAAATTATGGGGAAAGGGATGGAAAATAAGATTTGAGACAGTGTCTCCTGGCTTCTTGTCTGGCTGCATGAAGGCAGCAAGTATTTCCTTGTGAAACTCAAATTTTAGGTGGTAACAAGCTACAATGATATTTTAGGGTGAGAAAAAAATTCAGTTGGTGTTTGAAGTTGGTCATTCTCCCACAGGAACTAGTTCCATTTCTTTGCAGAAAGTTTAACTTAAAAGGAATAAAATGAAGTCCAAATTCCCTTAAAACTGCATTGTGGACACATAGAATTCAAATCTCAAAACAGCAGTAACATCATTTTCAGGAAAGAAAAATGAACAAAAAACCCCATAAACAGACCAGCCCTGTGTTTCTGGCCGAAGCTCTGCTCCCTTTACCTCATGGCAGAGATATACTTAATCCTCAGAACAGTGAAACCTGGTTCTCCCTGTGTAGTTTTGATTTATTTATTAATTTAATTAATTATTAAAAAATTAGAACCACACAGATTTAGGACAGCTAAAGCTGAGCCCAGCTGTGGCAGTTCCATCATTCTGCTCCGTAGATGTATTTTTGTACCTTCTTTGGGATAATACGAGAGCTTGGTTAAATTTCAGTGAGCTTTCTACCATCTTTTCCTTCAAATTCTGATTTTCTCCTTAGCTTTTCTTGACATGGAGGCCTGACCTGATGGATGTTTTGGAGCTACCACTCAAATTTATGTTTACTTTGAGTCAAGCGCACATGACAAAATTTCAGTACATTTGACTTGTGCTCTATGCACTCATCTAATGATTAATTAGAGCCTCCAGAGGGGTAATTATTTTGAAATTCAAACAAGAGAATACTTGACTATTCTGGTTTTCTCCAGTGCTGTTCCTGCCTCTTCATTTGCATACGAAATTAATCTTTACTCTGGACGTCAGCATAGAACTATCAGAAATGAAGATTCGAATGGGCGCTGGTTGAAGAAGGATACATAGAATTATCTAGAATTATCTATCTACATTGGTCTTTGAAAAATGTTGGCCACTTTTAAGTCACGGCTATGGTCTTTTCTGAGTAATTACGCTCTGCAGGTGCTGTTTCAACTGTCAATTCCCACAGAGATGCCTATGGCACAGATGTAAGGTTAAAAACCCCAACAACGATCAACGCAACGACCCTCTCGCCACCCAAAACGCCACGGGCAGGACCACTGCCTGCCTAACGGGACCCTTGAGCTATCTCAGCAATTAAATTTTCATATATTCGAAATTCTCAAGTATTTCAGCACTTACCAACCTCCACAGGGCTGGAGCAGTTGGGGTCCGTGAAGCCCTCGGGACACTCGCAGGAGTAGAAGTCGTCGCTCAGCCCCGACAGGCAGATGCCTCCGTTCTGGCACGGGTTGGAGTCACACACGTCCGCTGCACAGGGAAAGGAAAACACGGTTCTTGTAGGAAAGCTGCCAGAAGTGAGGCACGGGCTCTAAGCGTGGCAGGTTTTTGGGGACCAGGAAGGGAAAGGAATGACGAACTCTTACGTTCTTTGAGTGGCTCCTGGCTGATTCAATTTTGCATTGATCTGACAGCACACCTCCACATAATCGTCTTTCCCTAATCTTCCACTCCATAAAATGTGGCTGCCTTACACTCTACTCATTTGTAAAAGACAATAGCAAACAGTATTTTTTTTAACATGAAGACACTCAGGATATATAGATCTTGGATTCTATCACCAGTGGGACAACTGGAAGCAATCTTAAAGAACACGCTAGGCTTTGGTCAACCTCAATTTAAAACTTTTTCTCAGATAATCTTGTATTTACATGCATTTTTATTTATCTTAATCTTCATCTTTATAGGCAGATTTATGCTCTCTATTGCTCAGCATTGCATTTAAAAATAATATTTTGTGCAGTAAGTGCATCTGAAAAACGATCGACGGACAGACAATTATTAGAAAACACGTACATTATTTTCTGTACTTGTTATTTCAATTATTTTATTTCATTATTTCAATATTTCTTCATTTCATTATTTCAGTTTTTTAAATTGAAAATTTCCAGATTTTTTTCCGTGTAATTGAAAAGATTTAGGGAAATTAATTTGGTTTATGTAAGCAGCACTGACATTAGAGTATGTTTTGGATTATTTTGGTGGTAAACTCACAACTCAGGATTTCAACACCGTTCTTGCACATGAATTTCAGATTAATCCTTGGTGTGAGAATTTCCATCTAAACATTGGTTGAAAAAATGTAAGTGATGCACGAAACTGCCTTTATCAATTCTGTGCATCAGTTGCACAGAAAAACTCAAGTTGTGCAGTAGTTTGTTATTTGTAGTTATACTTAATTTTTTGTCAGTTTTAGAGTGACTTCATGACACAGAGAACTGCCATATACTTGATATTAACAGTTTTGTCTTGAAGACTGTCCAGCTGATGGAGAAGTAAAGCTATTTGAGAACAGGAAATGACATTTCCTAACTGAATTTAAGCAAGTCAAGACTTCTCATTTTCTGCTTTTGTTGCATTATTGGGGTAGCGAAGGATGCTTGTTTATTACTTTATGGGGATTAGGCAACCCGTTCTGAAAGAACAGCTACCATTAAATGAATGCTCTGACAACTGTATTCCCACACCTCTAATTAAATTAATAAACTAAATAGCATCTGGAGCAGGAGCACTTATTATGCAAATCCGTATGGATATTCTGATTAAAATGAGAGAGGATATTTTTGCTACACATTTCCTGATTCGGCGTCCTTCTGATTTCAATTATGCCATTGGCATAAAAGGCAAAAAGACAAAGTATTGCTTGCATTTATAAATTTTATATTGAATGACAAGCAGAATTCACACACAATTTTACATTATATTTCCAGAAACTGAAATCTCCTGCAATGACCAAAGAGTGGACAGTCAACTGTGTGGTTTTCATTTGTCTGAAAATTCGTGTTGGCTTTTTCAGCCTGAAATAAAGTGACCTGACCTGCAGTTTGGGACTAATAAAGCAGATGTTCTCCTCTGTCAACAGCCATTTATTTCCGTGTTCAGGAAATAACTGCACTAATTGCTCTTTTGACCCACCACCTTGGCCTGTCAGTCACTGGTGTAATTTTTGCAATGTCATTATATCACATCCCAGAAATAAAATGAATACAGAGCACATCTAAAGAAAATGGGATAAAAAAAGGAAGAAAACACAGGGAACAAAAAATAAACCCAAAAAGAAACCCTATCCTGTCTCATGTTAATGAGGACTAAAGAGGAAAAGTCTATACTTTAAACAACAATGGTTAAATTATATCATAGTATAAAATCAAATATGATGCAGTCAGAAAAATGAGAAGCTGCACAATTCTACTAAGATGAGGTACCATGCTGTGAAAATGTTGAAACTTAAATTAGCAAAAATCACGTAAAATATTATCTCAGTTATTTATAGCTTATTGTCTGTGAAATTGTGCTGAACAAAATAAATATCCCCTTCGAATCAACAAAATCTTACTCGATTTACATTTTGTGCCTCTTGAGAGGATGTTCATGTTGAAATATTGAAATCTAATTTGTTATATATTCCGCTGAGTCTGATGAACAGAATTTGATTTTGAAGGCTCCGTTATTAGGAAGAAAAGCTGATATGGGTGCATTTTGTCTTAACACAACTGATAAAGGGATTTATTACCATTAAAATGGGACACAGCTTTTAACACAACAGTGGTTTTATAATTTAATCTGAGAGATTTTGTGAATGGAAGAGTAAAATAAGTCCAAAAAAGGAACTATGTGATTTACAATAATCTTGCAGGAGTGTGCTCTGTGCTGATGGCTTTCCATGGTGATTGGCAATACGCTGTTTGTGTAACAGACTGTGTAATTCAACAAATTTCTGCAAATTAAACAAACACTCCAGGAGAAATTCAATTATTTAAAAAAACAAAACAAAACAAAAACAAAAGACAAATAATTGTTGTACTTTCATTAAGACATTCTGAAAGGATTCCAGTAAGATTCAATGTCATACAAAAACAGTAATTCATGTTTGTCTTTCCTATGTCTGACTAACCTTGCACTTTTTTTACATGGCCACTCAATTGTAAAAGTGTATCTGAAGTGTAAAAGTGTGTCTGAAGACAGTACAGAAACCTTTGATACTTGATTTTGTATCAAATGGTCCTAGATCTGTGATTTTTTTTATTATTATTATTATTTTTATGTATATCTTTAATTTCTTCAGAACATTTTGAAGTGAAATTAGTTCTTGAGCAAATCATCCATCCTCTCCTTATAGAAACCATGGTTGGTTAAAAATATAAAAACAGCATGACAAAAAAGAATAAAATCAAAAAGATCCATGCAAACTCAAAATTAGAATTTTAATTAAGAAACCTTCCTAATTCTCCAAACTCAGGAAAAATTATACAGCAAAACTCAAATAAAATAGTGATATATTTGCTCTCTAATAAAAACTAGGAATTTTTTTTTAAGGAATATGATGTTTTTAGTCCATAGTGAATAACTCAATCGATGAACCTGGACCTTTTTCATTAAAAGCACCCAAAGAAAAACTCTTCTCTAAGTCCATCACGCTCCTTTACATGTGTTCCCATAACTACTTTTAAGCCGCATCCTTTTCAATAAAATACTGAAGGTACAACTATTGTTCCTTTCCACAAGCAGCTGGTGGTGGGGAGCTGGGTAGAAGTTGCATGTCCACTCTTTGCTGAACTTTAAACTCTTTGCTGAACTTTAAACATTTATATAACACATCTTTTTGATCCCATAAAACCCCACGAAACCTTGCGTGACTCCTGGCCAAGGAGTTCAATCCTTTGCTTGACAGCAAAGGACAGCCTGCAAGAAAGAACCCAACCCTTGTGTATAAATAATGCAGCACTCTGTGATGCTAACAGCCAGCCCATCAATCCCTGTCAAGCACAGAAGTTCACAGTTTATAAAAACAACTTTTGTGGTGTGAAGGCTGGAGGAGATGGGTGGAGGGAGAAGTTCCATCCCACAACCACCTGCACCTTCGTAGAGCGCTCCTTGTGAGAGCAGACAGACCAGCCAGCTGCTGTTATCATACCCCAATTAATTTGCAATGAAAAATGAAAAACATGAAGAGGAATTATTTGCTCCAGCTTAAAACCGTTCACTATTTAATGTTGTAGTTTCTGGGACAGAAATACCTGCCAAAAGCTGAGGTACACCATCCTGAATTAGGCCTGAGAGAAGCATTCCAGTCCCCATGCACATCATTAGCTTGAAATGGAGACAATTTCCCTCAACTATCTTATAACACCTAGAATGATAACTATTAGTATTTCTGGCAGAAGTGCTGCTCTGAGAGACATCTGCTCAAGACAATGATATGATGATAAAGAAAGAAATCTGCCTTGAAAAAATCATGCGGTTTCGCATTGCAAAGCTGTAATGATAGAAGTGATTCAATAAAGACCATTCAGGTGTTTGGGCCACATTTCCTTCTATAATTCAAAAATAGAGCACATTCTGTGAAATAGCAAGCGAGCATGAAAAAACTCAACCCTCTTTATTCTTTCATGCAATGGACATTAAATATACATATGAACACACTGAGTATACATAATATAATGAGGCAGTGAAACTCACAGCAGCTGATACTGAGGTAAACGTGCTGATGCTGTAGCTGCAAAGAGAATGACATGTGAGTTTATGATGTTAGACACACAGATTTTTAGGGAGACACAGTGCTCTTTACTGGTGTTCTATACAGTGTGTGTTTTAAAGTCCAAGCTTTTGGTTCCACCATTGAAGGGAAGAGGAAGGCCATCATTTCTGTCTAAAAGAGCAGCCATAATTGTACTCAATTTCCTATGTGGCTACAGGAAATATGGCTTATTTTAAAAGCCCTTTCAAAATAAATAAAAATAATGGCTGTTCGTTTTCATGAGAATAAAACTTGTTCCAAAGGAGAAATCTCCAGGCAGCACCAAAAAATAAACAGCCCAGGAAATAGCCAGTCAACAGAAATCTGGTATAGGTGCAGCAAAAATAATCACCAGTTCTGGAGCCCACAAGAGCACCTAAACTTCAGAAGAAGACTGAGAAAGTACTTGCTACCTGTAGCATTTTCATGGTAAAATCAATTTTCAGAAAAAGAGCTTTAACAGTTTCCTGATTTACAGAACCATCTGCACAGCGTCCAGGTTCACACCTACCTCTCCACAGCTGAACCACTGCTGAGAAGTAGAACCATAAATCATGTTGAAGACACACCTGTGCAGAGATGCAAAGTGTGAACACAGAAACAGATGATCTCTGCAGTTCTTTTTAAGAAATTTGTAAGCTGTTTCTTCATATTTAATGGTGAGGCGGCTAATTTGTTTCTCCTAAGGTAAAAAAGACAGTTGGAATAATTAAATTGTCTCGCTTATTATTTGAAAAATAAGGTTTCTAGATACCAATAGCTCATCTACCTCCTTCTGCTTCTTTTCTAGGCTGATTTGCTTACTATGCAGGTAGAAAGTTCAGCTAAATTTCTAGCTAGAGCATTCACGGCAGAGTGTCTAAATGGTTTTAGAAAATGCGTAAAATGGTAACATCAACTTTGAATGTCTACTTGCTGGACAGGAAAACTACAGGAGAATGTAAATCTCAGGGTAAAAAATTCATGATTTTATCACAGGTCTCATGAAAATCAAGGTGGTTACTTCTGAGAGCCTCTGGGATTAAGAGAGACTGTGCACTTAAACTGTGCACTTAAACTGTAGCTTGTAGTTGTGGGGGAGAACGGCAATGAACTTGTGTAAACCAGGTGTAAAAAAATTTTTCTAGTTTTAACTTTTTCTGGTCTTTTAATCTGAGGGGATGCACCAGCTGATTTCTCAAAACCTGAGATGGCATTACAAAAAGAAAATCAGATTATTCTAAGCAGAGAATTACCGTTTGAATCCCACCCTGGGACTGGGCTGAAACATTAATCCTGGGTGAAGAGGAAGTGCTGACTTAAGATTTGGATTTAATCTAATAGTACAATACTGTAAAAGTGTGTCCCTACTTCAAGAGTTAGAATAGAGCCCTAAAGTAATGTCTGCAGAGATTAATTTCTATCATAATAAATCCCCTTCTGCCTTAAAAAAGTATAATCTCTTGCCTTTCTAAAGGTCTACACTATGAGCTACTTTATTAATTTGAATGTGAAAGAGCAGCAGGTCACTGCACTTCAGCCTGCTGTGTTATAGACCTTTTAAGCGTCTGATGTTTGACAATATGAAACACAAGTAGAAACAGAAAACAGCTTAAAAAGTAAACTCTCTCCTCTTCCATAGGTTACAAAGAGTTCATTTCTATGCCAACAGGCTCTGCAGGGAAAAAAAGAAAAGATGAACTGTTCCTGTCATTTCACATCTTCATTAGTAAAAAATGGATCAAAAACGATTAAAGGGGGAACGTGGTTATGTAACACGGTTCTGAATATTTTTACAACTTGTGGGAAATCTTTCATGCACAGGCTTCCGTGCGGATTTGAGGAAAGCTGCCATCAGTGGAGACAGCGTGTTTCATCACAGGGAAAGAGATATTCCCCTGCCTGCTCAGCTGACGGCACCGGTGACACACCACCCCCAGCACCCAACCCCGGCCAGCAGCAGTGATGCTTCCTGCAGAACCAGGGAGAGGGAAGAAAAATGCCTTTAATGAAGATACCCTGATCCCCATCAACACAGCCTCCCACATCTCTTCTCTCTGCATGCTCAACAAAGCTGGCAAAAATCACCCAGGCGCTCCTTGCACGCATTCCTTTGGCTCTGGCTGTCGCTCACCTCGCTTGTGTTCACACAGTGTTTCCGTCGCTTGCTAAGACTCAGGTGGATAAACCTGCATTTCTGCACCTGTTCACATCTAGGGGGTGAAAGGGGTTCATGAAATGGGAATGAGTAACACTTTAACTTGAGGCTTTCCGCACAAGACACGTAGGCTAAACTGTCTCTCCATTAATTTGTTTTGTTCAATTAAAATTTTCAGAAGAGATTCCGAGTCATGATGGAAATACCTTATCATTTCCAGTCGCCTGTCCTTTACTTTTAGAGCTGATAAGGACATTTTTAGCATTGTGCTCACTTGGAATGTCACAGTTAATAAAATACTCATATTTCTTGCCCACCCCATTTTCCACAGAGGAACAATGCATGCACATAGTTTAATCATCAGCACAGTCCTTCAAAATTAACAGTTCCAAGTGATTATGACCTTCACTAGACAGGTGACATCTCCTTTCCTTCTTGTCCTTACAGACTTAAGAGCTTTCAGATGCACATATTTTTACTGGTCTTGACAGTTTTCTTTCCACCTTCTACTTTCACTTCATCAGTGAAGCAAGACAATTTAAAACAAAACCCAAACACTTACTGTGGACTTATCACTTTTAAATGAAAATTCCCAATTTTTGTCCACATCTTAGATCTTGTTTTTGCCTTTCCATTTCTCCTTTTTATGATCCACAGCATTTCGGGTTGGCAATTTGGAAGAAACGGGGTGTGTGTCTACGTTCGTGCATACACACACATATATTTAACGCCACACTTTTATATTTATACATACTTTGTATATATTGAAACAAAAGTGGTTTGTTCTTCCTTTGTATTCCCTACATTAGATATATTCATTCTCCAGTTGCTAGGCAATCTTTAATCTCAGGACTGGTGAATTTATCTTTTCCCATCCTAAGCAAATCCAAACTTGAAAGTTGAGCAATTAAAAAGTCATCATTAACAGTTTTTTAAAACTCTGATTATGCTTCATTATACCCTTCTATCTTCACAAAAATGAAATATTGTGGAGTGTAAGTTCTAAGCATATTCTCATTATGCTTTGAAAAGTATGCACTGTTTTCCAGTTACTTCTATTTTTGGATGTCCACTCCTAAAAAACCTTATTTGGTGACAAGTTCTTACAAGAGGAGCCACCACTATTGAAGTGATGATGGTTTTCATATTTGTATGAAGCCTGTGGTTTTTCCTTCAGGTTTAATCACCTCCCTCCGTGTGATCTCAAGGTGCCCCAATGACCGGCCACTGGTTCAGAATGTCAGGCAACCATTAGAGCCTCCACTTGAGTTCACCTTTTTTGGGAATGAATCAAGCTCATCCCCACCAAAATCCCTCTGCAGGCAGGAGCAAAAGGAGTGTAGGATGTGGAAGCAACCAGGGGCTTCCCTCCCAAAGCCCAGCAGCACTCCAGATGACCATTTTAACCAACATGCCAGCACTGAACTTGCTTTCCTGCCTGAACACCCTCCACAATGACCTCTTCTATTACACCAAGCCCTACATATAAGGAGAATAAAGCAAAATATTCCATAACTTTCCATCATTACAGTTAACCAGTCTTACTGCATGCATTTCACACATTTTTTGGCCATGTGGATATTTAGGTCTTTTACAACAGAAGTCCTGTCACCGTCAAAAAAGACACGTCACCTAAAAAGATACAACAGAAGTGCCAGTTTTCATCATTTTCTTTCTGACTTTTCAGGAAGGTGATGTTACTGATCACATTCAGAATATCAATTAGGCACTGCAGATATGAGCCCCTCGTGTGATGGAGATGAAATAATGAGGGTATTACAGCTATAAGCTGCAACAAAGGACTGATTCTGTTTGTTTTGGACAATGCAGCTGGCAGTACCATGTAAGCTCTGTGGATGAGTGATGAAAATGCTCTAGGTCATTTTTGCTAAGAGCCTCTGGAAAGGACAGATGCAATTTTTACCTTATTTGTTCCAACTTGTTCACAAACAAAATGAAATCTGAAACTTTTACGCTTAGGAAGACTCCTGTATAAATTCTATGAAACACTTGTAAATGAGGGTTTTTCCTAGACTTTTCTCAGATATGATATAAAACTGGATGAAATAATGAATCTACCATGTTCATTGTAACTAAAGCCAGCAGGCAAGAACCCCAGGATGGGTCAGCTTGGGATGGCCCACAGGGGCTCATCTGGTGCCACCTCCCTGCTCCAGCAGGGCCATCCCAGAGCACAGGGCACAGGAGAGTGTCCAGGCAGCTCTGGAATATCCCCAGGGAGGAGACTCCGCAGCCTCTCTGGACAATCTGTTCAGGGCTGGGCACTGCCCAGGGCAGAAGTTCTGCCCCCTGTGCAGAGGGAATTGCTGGGATCAGCCCCTGCCCACCCTGGTTCCTCTGGTGCCACTGCTGGGCCCCGGAGCAGACCCTGATCCATGTTCTGAGCCCTCCCTGCACCCAGGGACCCCCAGGGCTGAGGGCCCTTCTCAGCTGGGGCTCCTCGTGAGGCTGAACAGCCCCAGCCCCCTCAGCCTTTGCTGGGCAGGGAGATGCTCCAGGCCCTAAGTCATCTTTGTCCCCCTCCACTGGCCCTGCTCCAGGAGCTCCATGTCCTTCCTGTCCAGAGGAGCCCAGAGCTGGACACAGCACCCCAAGAACCGAGGGTGAACCTCCGAGGGCACATAATCCACGCAGCAGCATGTGACATGAAGATGCCTAAACACAGATTTAGCCAAGGTGTAAACTGGACTATGATAAATTCATTTGTTGCTCCCCTGTTGTAGGCACAGCCTCGCACCGTTACAGACACTTCACTACATGATGGTTTAAGAGATGGTTTTGTAAGGAGGAAAACAGTTTATATATGCCAAAACCTCGTCTCAGGACGGCCACCCTGCACAAACAAACTGTTTTCTTGGCAATGATTTTTTATTTATTATCTGCCATATATTGTAAGCCAAGCCTAAAAAAGCTGGGTAGCCGCTTGAAAATCCTCACTGCTTCTATGGAGCAACATTTGAAAAGAAGAGCTGGGAACAGTCATTGAAACAGGATGAGAAAGGAAGAAGTCAGACAGAAAAGAGAGTAAATTACAGATATTCACAATTGGAGTGATCAAGAATGTGATGCTTTCACTATACTCTGTATTAGCAGGGAGCTTAAGTGTTTTTTTAATGATGGTACATATAGATCCTTGACTACTGAGACAGACAACTGCTCTCTTTCAGCTTCTGAACACAGACAAATGCTCCCAAAGCAGTCAGTTTCTTGTTTGGCACCACCAGATGACCAAAACATCTATCTGGAGGAATGAAGTGCATGATAACTGCTCCTGCTCACAAGGCCAGGTCACTGACCTGCCCTTCAACATCCCAGATAATCCCAGATGCCACGGTGGACCTGGAAATAAACCTGGTCTCCCACTCCGACTTAACAGCGGGAAAAAGCACAAGGAGGGTTTACATGTCTCTTTTTTTGTTGTTTTGGTTTTGTTTGCTTGTTTTGGTTTGTTTGTTTTTTCTTTTTTCCTGCACCTTTGCTTTATTAACTACATCCAGGTAATGTAGTGTGGTTGTAAAGCAGTGCAATGCAATCTAAACCCTGTTAATTCTGCACAGCATGTCCACATAATTTCATGTTTGAAAGAGAGTTGCTGTTCTTTGACACTTAACAGAGTCCTGTGTCTGTGTGCAGAGCATATATTTTTAAAACACATGACTAAGCATAGAGTAAATCCCAAAGGGAGGGAAAAATATGAAGAAGGAGCTGAGAATAATGAATATTATTAATACATACTCATAAATAAACTGAAACTATTAAAATAAAAATGACCAAATTAATTTATTTTTTCATCCAGTGTACAGGAACAAAGGGAGGAAGGTGATTACAGTTTAACAGGTACAAATAAAGTTATAAGTGTACATCAATGCCTTCTGATCCTTTTCCACTTTCCACTTTTGTGAACATGGGATACCACAGCAGAGGACTATGAGTTTTTTTCTGATTAAGAACAAGGTCTTTACATGGACTTGCATAGGATTAGCACCAGTGGAATATATGTACTACATATATATATATACACCTCTGTGATTACTACTAGTCTCCTACTCCCTCCTGTCCTTCAACTTATTTTCAAATGCACTCATAGAATTAACTCCATTGAGTTTTCTTTCTCCCTTCACCCAAAAGGCAAAATGCACACCAGTTCCTTACTCCAGCCCCCACCCTAACCTACCAGTGTGATTTTTTATCTTCTGCCATTGCTGAGCAGCAATTTATGCCAGCAACAAACAGCACAGTAGTTATAGAACAACCAGGTGATTAGAGAAGCCTCATTATTCACCAGCAGAACATACAAAAAAGTTGTTGTGAGTGCACAAATATGTTGCTGCAGCCTGGTCTTGACAAAGAAAGAGACCAAAATAAAAATGGCTGATAAATAGATTATAAAATTCTAGTCTGAAATTCAATGTATTTCTCCTCAAATGAAGGTATTAACAACAACCCAGGGGCTCATTAGGGAATTCCTTTCTTCTCCCTCTATTTGTGAGCCTCATTAAAGGAATCATCTGTTATTTTGTGTGTGCTGTAGTTATGTGTTTGCCACTGGAACTTTTATTTACTGGACTACAGCAGTACAGGCTTAGTTGTTGTTGTTGTGGTTTTTTTGGTTTTTTGGGTTTTTTTTTAAATGGGTGCTGATCCCTCCCTTTCCCAAAGCCAAATTATTGTCCCTAGCCCTGTGCACTCTGCATTGCTGGGACCTACAAACATGTTAGCTGCTGCCATTTCCTCACTTTGATATCCTGACCTCAAACTAACTCTCTGAAAATTCATTTTCCAGTGAGCTGTCCCAGACCACGAGGCAGTTACACCCACAGTTAGTCACCGCTGTGGGGCTAGGACATCCCCCCTT
This sequence comes from Callaeas wilsoni, assembly GCA_013398955.1. Lineage (NCBI taxonomy): Eukaryota > Metazoa > Chordata > Aves > Passeriformes > Callaeidae > Callaeas > Callaeas wilsoni. The sequence continues at coordinate 19,113 of VWPU01010584.1, forward strand.
GCCCTAAATTCGGGTTTTTGCCCCAGCAGAGGTCCTGCTCGGCACCAGCCCTGCAGCCAGGACACAGCCCCAGGCTGAGCTGCCTCAAAGACAAGGAGTGCACAACACCGAGCACCCCGGACCATAAAAGCGCTCTTTGCTCAACCCTTGGCACCCTCGCAGGTTTAAGGAGCAATAAATCTCCCAGCAAAGCTGGAAGCAAGAAACTCTTCCAGGGAGCTGGATCAGACTTCTGGTGCTGGGCCACGAGCTGTTGCACAACAGCTTCTGACGAGATCAGCAGGATGGGTTCAGACCCAAAGGGTACCTGCCCCGCTCTGGTGCCAGCCCAAATTAAATCCATTAACTCCACGGCGTTGCTCCTGCTCTACGCTGCCAACAGCAGCAGTATTCGAATTGTTTTCTCCCCTGCTTAATTGAGCTACCAGAAAAATTTTTAAGATAATTTTTCAGGCTTTCATTTCCTCGTAGTATTGCTTCTACCCTCTCCTCCAATTTCCTGTCTCATTTTTCGATCCAACAACGTTTAAACCACATTTTCTATTCCTCATATGTTTCTGATTAGTCCTCCACTTTTTAGCCAGAGATTTTTTTATTTATTTTTTATTTTGGCTTTGCTTGGTAGCATTTGTCTTTCAGTTTGTGTACAGCCTTTTATGATTTTCCCCTTGTTACTTATCTGCTACAGCTTTCTTGCTATGCAGTTTAAAGCTATTATTTTTAAGAAGCATCTAGAAACTCTCGAGTCCTTTAAGTGTGTTCTAGTGGCATATCAATTATCTCAGTGGTGTTTCAGATTGCCAGGTTACTAACCCAGAAATTGCTGTAAATGGCTCCTTCTAGTCTTGCTCTAAACCAAACATGCAAGAGGTATGCAAGACAATTTGGAGAAATCAATAAAAAAACCATTTATCCCCTGCTTGTGTTGTACAAAAAAAGCAGAAAAGGAAGCAGACATTTATTACACTGGACAAAGGTATTTGCTGAATTCTCCTCCTATGTTATTCAGAAATAAAGTGATTTATGTTATGAAAGCTGCATTTGAAGTACCAGGATATTTTATGCAGTTCAAGAAAAGTCACCCCAAACAACAATTTCAGCATTTTGCAACCTGTTTCTTCTTTTTTCACCTACCCTGGTAGGTGACTGAAAGGAAGACAATGTGATATGAATATTTTCCTTTCAGCAGCTGCCAAGGAAGCCTGACAACACTGTCTGAAAAGCTCAACTACTTGAAAGCAATCTACAAGGCATCACAATAGAAGGCATCTTGAATCATTATAGATCAAAGCCAGGCACTATTGCCCTCCACTACAGCTCTATTGAAACATGCTATAAAATGAATAAATAAAAGTTAATCATGAAGGAAATTTGGCAAGTTTCATTGTCAGGAGTGAAATGAAGACAACGGGTCTTCCCAGATAAAACATATTAGCATGAAAATAGATTAAAAACAGGGATCAAAGTACTTAAAAGTAAACAAAACCACAGAATGCATTCCATTTATCACTGCTAGAGACCTCTGTATTTATCTGCAAAATCACTGGTTGGAGATTGTAGTTGTGTTTCTGGAAATGCTTATCTATTCAGCAGCATGAGATGTAAGTTCCATGAACTTTTATTTCCTGGGGTACTGCATTGATGCTATTTTTAACTGCAAAATTATCAGTATTTCTCCAAAATCACCCACTTCCTCATCGATCCATCCGATACCTGCTCCTAAACAAATCAGATACTTTCTAATAAATCAGGTCGAAATCTTATTGATTTTGGTGTGGTTTTTTTTTCTGTTTGTTTGTTTGTTTGTTTTGTTGTTTTTTGGTGGTTTTTCTTTTCGTTTTGGTTTTTTTTCTTGTTATTTTTGGTTCTTGGGGGGCTATGGGGGTTTTTTTTTGGAACTTTTTTTGGAGGGTGGGGGTGGGGATTCTTTTGCTTATTTTGGTTTGGTTGGTTTGGTCTGGTCTGAGTTGTTTTTTTTTTTTTGCTTATTTTGGTTTGTTTGGTTTGGTCTGAGTTTTTTTTTTTTTTTTGTTACAAAGCCCTGCTTCTGCTGCAACTCCAATCTGAGTAAACATGACCAAACACAGACTGTTAAAAATGGTGTGTGGAAACAGCAAACACATCTCTGCTTATGGCTGTCCTCAAAACAAAACAAAACAAACAAACCCAAAAAAACCAACCCAGCAAAAACCCACAAAAAAACACCCAAAACCCAAAAAAAAATCCCAAAAAACACTTTGTAAGGCCCTTTAGGTAAGTGACTTATCTAATCTTTCTGCTGCCAAGTCTTTAAACCCCAGTGCCCTCCGGTCTGCACCAAGCATTGCCTGAGAGCTGATACACCTCTGATCCACCACAGGTAAGTGGTACCACCCAGCTATGCCAAGGAGAACATCAAAAATCAAGCAGTAGAGGCTGTGATGGGATTATGCCTGGCTCTATACAATGGACTTATTTTATTTTGAGTGATGCAAATTCCCTGGACATCAAAAATCCCCATTCTGTGGTGTCAATGACTGCATGATTCTACCTCCAGTTCTTGCTGCTTTTATAATGGAGAAGTGACTGACATTCCCTACATTCCTCTCCTAGCAGTGTATTAAGCACTTTTTCTAATGAAACCTCTAGATTTTAATGAAATTTCACTGTGTGTTCTTCCTCTCTGAAGAAATCTGGCAAGCGCCAGGATGTTTTCTGTTAGCTTGGGGGCGTAGGGGATTTTTTTTGTGTGTTGTTTATTTTATTTTGTTTTGTTTTTTGTTTTATGCCGGCACCTCACTGTTGCCATGCAGGTCAAAGTTCCAGGTGAGCATAAAACAGAAGCAAAAGTATCAAACACTCATTTTTTCAGGAGCAGACTCCAGCAGAGAACCCAAGCAGGCAGAACCCTGTTTCTCAGGGCAGAACAAACCCAAAAGGTCTCAGCAGCCGTAAAGAAAGGAGATCACCTCTTACGTGTGATCTCATTTCCTCCTGGGAAAGTGAAAGCTTTTGGTTAAACTGATGGTGACTGATTTCTACTATAGCTCTGTGGCTGTATTAGCAAGTTCACCTGATTTTATAAAAGTTTTGCTTTGTTGTTTTATTTTGTTTTGTTTGGTTGCTTTGCAGTTTTGGTTGGGGGGGCTTTTTGTTTTTTCTGTGGGTGTTTTTGGCTTTATAGTGGGTGTAGGTTCTTTTTCCTTTTCTTGGTTGGTTGGTTGGTTGGTTGGTTGGTTGGTTGGTTGGTTGGTTGGTTGGGGTTTTTGGTTTGTTTTAGTTTGGTTTGGGGTTTTTTGTGTGTGGGTTTTTTTGTTGGTTTTGTTTGGTTTTTTGTTTATTTTTGTACGTTTTTTTTCCTTTCTTTGTTTGTTGTTGCTGCTTTTTTTGTTTTGGTTTTTTATTTTTTTTTGCTAAGGGTGGAAAGGGGAAAATACAATCGCTGTTAGAATTAAGATCTAAAAGCCAGTCTACAATTTCCATTCTCCTGCATGCCAGGGCACTCTGATATGGATTACTGCCCTGCCAGAATCCAAGCAGGAAAAGAGACATCTTAACAATTGCTAAGAATCCATGGAAAATTTTGAAAAATCCCAATGAAAAGCACCACCAACATCCAAGCATGTACTATTTCAGATGGTTATTTAAAGAATGCTGTTTGAGATACTGCTCTAAGAAGGTTTGGAGTTCAGCATTTGAGAAAGGCCACTCTAACAAGTTTGGATGCCTTGACAATCGGCTGCAGAGTGGCCACACAAGTGATTCTTAAATGTGAAATTCCAATTCCAGATCTGCTGGATGAGAAGCCTCACAATAATCCTAACATTTCAAACATTTACCTAACTTGAAGTGCAATCTGTTCCACGGACATCCAAGGGGCTCTTGAAAGACAAAGCCTCTTCCCTGCACTGAGCATCTTGCAGGTTTTGTGCTCCCAATCCTGAACATTAAATCAAATGGAAACCAGGCTTACAGGTGCTCTCAAATCAAACCACTTTAGGTACATGGAGACAATTTTAGTTCTGAAATTTATAATCCTTCAGCAATGTGGTGGTTATTATCATTGCCAGTGTCTTCCCCAGCTGTTTGGGCACAGGAATTGTGCACAGGTGTCACACTGCTCCTCTCACTTCCCTGCTTCCCCTCACTTCTTATTTTTAAACAAACAAAACCGTCAGGATGTGTCAAGATCTCCTTTAGATATCCACGTGGCTAACGCGTTTCACAGAATCACAGAATCATTTAGGCTGGAAAAGACATCTAAGACCTCCCAGGCCAAGCTGTGCCCGTTCTCCACCTTGTCACCCAGCCCAGAGCTCTGAGTGCCACATCCAGGAATTGCTTGGACATCTCCAGAGATGGGCACTCCAAACCTCCCTGGGCAGCCCCTGCCAAGGCCTGAGCACCCTTTCCATGGGGAAATTCCTGCTGGTGTCCACCCTGAGCCTGCCCTGGCCCAGCCTGAGGCCGTTCCCTCTCCTCCTGTCCCTGGCTGCTTGTGACATCCCCCTGCCTGCACCCTCCTGTCAGGTAGAGGGGAGGCTGCCTACCTGAAATGTTTTGCTTGTTTTAAGTTGGATTGTATTCTGAACTCCAGCTTACAACCCCAAAAATAGTGAGGAACAAATTGGGAAGCAATATTATGGGCTGGTAATTTATGGTGCCGCTGAATTTAGAGCATCTCTCTCCGCTTCTCTCCAGAGCTGCTCAGAGAGAGCACATTCCTTTTCTCCTCTTTCTCCCTGTATCCTGCTCTTCTCCTTGTTCTCTCAGCTCCCTGCAGAGCAGCTGGGAACCACAAGCACAGGCAGGTGGTGTGTCAGGAGCACGCTCTCTTAGGAGCAACACACCTCACACTGCCCTGCAGTACCCTGAAGTGGATTTGGAATGTTTGTTACATTTCTAACCTGATGCAGAATTCCAGCTTGAATCAAACACCGACCCTGCTGCCTGGTCATCCTCTTTCACAATGCTGCATTTATGTCTTTATGCTCTGAATTCCTGGCATTTTCCTGTGTAATTCCCCCTCTTCAGAGAGAATTCCAAACCATCTTTAATCTGCAGTGCTCTACCCCCACGCAGTAAACAGGCAGCGATCTATTCCATTTAATTACGTGATAAATGACACTTTAAAAAAACTGTCCAGTGGAAAACACCAGCAGAGCAGTGGCTGATCCTGTGTCTGCTGCTGCCTGGCCTGCCACAGGGATGCAGAGGAGAGATTCCAGCCCCCAGGCCATGAGCAGCACCCTGTCAAGTCACCAGCAACCAGAGGAACACCTCACAGTGCAAGAAGTGCTGCCACTTCTCATTGTCACAGCAGAAGGTAGCAGGTGTGAAATAACATCCCCTCCCCCAGGGCTTTCCTGGAATTTTGTGATTAGCAGGATAAAAAAAAAACCACAAAACGAGGAGAAGTCATAATAATTTTAGTTTCTAAATATGAAATGCACCGAGAAGCCAGTGCCAGCGTTTTTATTATTTATTCATGAGGCTAAAAACTGACTACAGAGTTTGCAAGACTCTCTTGAAACTTGTTTTTTAATAAGGATGCTCTTGTGAGAATTTCTGTCAGTAATGTAATGTAATGTAATCTCACGGGACATATTTTTATGTTAAAATGGCAAGAAAAATTATCACTATTACCACCACATTCAGGAAGTGTTAATTATACACGATAGATTTTAAAGTCTGTTGTTACTTTCTAGTTCAAGGACAATGGGATTGAAAAAATAACAAAAATATGGGGAAGCACCACTGACAGGTTAGTGATTCCTTAGATACACACCTACAAGCCACAGGCTTGATTTAATTAAGTTATAAATACAATGTTTATTCTGTCATGAAAAACTCAATAACTCCTTTTCCTTGTGCAATACAAATCCTTGCTTTTGTTTGTCTCAGAATGCATAAAGACACATGCACTGTCTACACTCACCCATATCTTGATTTTTTACTTGTTCTATACTAAAATAAAAAGCGAAAGATCTCATCAAAGTCATCAGAAGATACTTATACAGGAATAAATGTGGTGTGAGGAAAATAATTGAACTCATTCTCTTCAGACTTACAGAGAAAATGAGATGTTCAGCAGTGTAACTAAGCACATATTTATTGCAAATAAGTCACCACACTCACACCTGGTCTTTTTTTCAGTCCATCCAAGAACACTTGCCAGGCAGAACATTAAAGTATGAAAAATATTATTTGAATAATCCCTCCATATATCTCATGTCATGAGCCAACAGCATAATTTCCACCCGTAACACGTCTCTTTCATCTCTAGTCCTATCTCAAATTTCAATTTTTCTTCAAGCACATAGAAATTAAAAAGGGAAGAGAAAAAAAAAAGCAAAAGGCAGTAAAAGATAACATCAGATAAGCCAGGCTCTGAATACCAACAGATTTTCAGGCACCTAACAGGTCTGCTGTCATTATCACCCTCTCCATGGCAAAAATCAAAAGGGATTATCTGGGCCATAATTAGGGATAGATTCCAAAGCGTTTGCTTTTTGCAATCAGATCTTGTTGTTCTGCTTCTTTAAAAGGTCAATGAGGATTATTCCAAAAAAAACCCCAAAAACACCACACCAAAAAAACCCCAAAACCCTCACAAAAGACCAAAATCAAGCTAGCAGTGTGTTATAGAGAAACAGGTGGAAGAAGTTATTACAAGGCAATAGCAGCCTGTTTTGGGATCTTGTACTGGCACGGGTATGAACATTGCTACAACACAACATAAATATGATATTAACTCAATTTTCAATTCAGTATTGCTCAATATACCTCATACACAGTTAGCATAAAGTCTCACATGGAAATTACTTGGAAAAGAGGGTTTCTCCCTTAAATTTCACATTAAATTGCTATTACTTAATTTTGGGGTTGGGGGAAAAAAAAAAAAAAAACAACAGGAAAACCTACAATGTCTCACTCTAAAACTTGTGTTGATGTTATTAGTTCAGTCTTACTATGGCCAAAAATTTTAGCTGGATGATTTTAGTTAGAAATTGCATTAGATGACCTTGCTAAGAAATTAGTTAAAAGAAAAGCACCCTTGGTATGTAAAGAATACGAATTCTCATAGCTAGCAAAATTCAACTGCATTATAAATAGACTGCATTTATACAATTTAAAATTGTATGTACTGTACAAATAAATACATTGCTAGGTTAATTTTCAAGGAATCTAGCTGACTTACCATTTGAATTAATAAAATGTCTGTATTTCACACGAAACTGCATCACTACGAGACATAATTAAGTACTTTAATAGTATCTAAATATTTGTGTGGCTCCTGAGAATGTAAATATGTTGGCCTTATGTCTAAGCTATTCAAATAAGGTCCTTTAGGATGCCAGCTTCTGGCTTTGATTCAAGCTATGGAAACTTTCAAGTTCTTAGTTTTTCTCCAAATTTTAATTCTAAGAAGAGTAGCCTGTGTAAAAATAAATCACCACAACGAGTCCAAAATTTAATTTATCATTAATACGATAAGAGGTGACAAGTGACTTTCTGTAAGTAATTGCATCTTCAGTGAAGTCCAAAAAACATATAAGCTACAGCTGAAATAATGAACAATCAGAGTAATTTATGATGAAATACAATTAGTATGATGAATCATGGTAATTTATGATGAAATTCATAACTCTCCAGGGTTGCCATGAGAGCCTGATGTGTGAGATGAAAGCACAGCATTAACTACACTTTTAAGCTACTCAAAATGCTCCTTATGAGCTCTTAATCCTTGAAATTCTGCACAGCACACCCAAATGTGTTTCGTGGATACAGGTGTAGAACTCAAACCATTTCGTTTTTTCACAGGGGCGTGTTTTTTTCAATTTTTTGAAGAGACAGGCAGGGACACACAAAGAAATAATCCAGTGTCTTATCGATGGCATGTGAATGATTCTCGCTGATAATTCGTCACAGACAAAGCACGTGGACCATTAATGCTGAAATCCCAGCTCTTTTGGTGCTAACCCAGTACCACCCAGCCTAAGAGAGAGCTTGGGATAAAGTATTGTACCCTTTTCTTATCAGCACACTCACCCAAGATATACTTCTAGGCAACAAAATTACCATATATTTACATTGTGGTTTTGTTTTGGATTTTTCTTTTCTTTTGTTTTGTTTTTGCACGTTATCCTACCACGAGAAGAATTTGCATTGATATGAATTTAACATGAGTTTTTGGATGAGCTTTGTCTTAACTGGCCCTTTCAGGCAAACCCCTTAAGACAGTCTTCTTCTAAACAACTGGAAATTGGTGAAATTGGATAGGGGGGGAAAAAAATCCCATCGCACTCAAGCCACAGTGCAAGAGAATGCAATTATCAAACAAATGAGCGAGACGATTTCCAAACTTTGCCAAAACTAAAATACAGATATGACTCAGTTCTTTGTCAGACAGACAATGAAAATCTGCTGCGGTATTGACTGTCCTCCCACACGGCACCGACTGAAATGTTTGTCCCAAATTTTAGAGGTTTTAGTGCTTCCTTTTAATACCTCAGTACAAGCAAGGAATTGAGTGTACCTCTCAGGTCTGGTAGCCCTCTTTAGAACATTAAATTTATAGCTCATATGTGGGTTTGGAGAACAGAGATGACCCTAAACAGAATCGAGAAATTAAAGAAAACCAAGGTTACATTAAAAGACTCTGCTTTTCAAAATGAGAAGAGCACATAACGACTTAAGCTTGAGTCACGATGTGAAACAATTTATGATTTTTCAAAACCTTTGGGGTAGACAATACCATTCAATTGCAATTCCAGATTTTGCCAGAAACACTGGTGATGTGTTATGCAGGGGCTGAACTTTTCTGGTGCTAATTAAACACAGAAAGAAGCAGCAGTGTGACAGGAGCCACGTACCAAACAGGGCAGGAAAAAGCCCAACCCAAGCACTTAAGATCAAAAAAGTATTACTTTTTTTTTCCACAGAAGAAAAAAAAAAATTCTGAAACTTACTTTTTGTATTTACTAAGGCCCAAGGAGTTAAATAAACAATCAAGTTGCCAAATATAATTTATGTAACAGCTTATCCATCCCCATTAAACAACAACTTTAGGGAATGTTGTACAGCATCAGTTGTAGTAACCAGCAAGAGTGTCAGGCATAACAGACACTCCTTCCTGGGTGCCCTCTTCTTAATAATTACTTTGCAAAAAAAAAAAAAAAAGCAATTTTTTTTTTACAATAATTAATTTATTTTTTATAAATTTAGATGCCCCATGAAACATGCGATACAAATATGTTACTGAAACTGCAGCGAGGAGGACAGAGGAAAGCAAAAAAATATTTACAGAATCCAATTTCTCTCTTCAGATCCAACAATGCCTCAACATTGCAGTCAATGACCAGGAAAAGAGATGGGGTGAGAATTAAAAAAAAAAAAAAAAAAAAAAAAAAANAAAAATTAACTGAAATTAATTAACTGACAGTTGTAGCAGTTGGTTACTCAAGTTATCACTTTCCAATTTGAACCAGAGGTTCCAAAATCAGCCAAAATAAAATTCTAAGGAAAAACTGTGAGAATTAAGTAGATCACATCCTGACTTCTAAGTCTTATAATGATGATCTTTAGAGGGTCCACATTTGATTTCACTCCAAATCTACACAGGACCCCTTGGGATGGATTATGTGGAGTCCGTAGCTATCCAGCCAACAGGACAAGAGTTTCTGAGGAGAAAATTATAATATTACAATTATACCATGCTATTTGAATCTATTTAGGAACACCCAAAATGTAATTAGGGAACGTGTTTTGTTCACCCCCTCTGTTTCCTCACTTGCAGTGTGACCCCTTTCCGTCCTTCTGCTTTCCTTGGAAGGGTGTGGTTGACAAAATGGCAGCACGAGGAGGCTCATTTCACATGACCAGGGTTTTCCTGTGGCCATAAAAGAATCTCATCTCCAAAGGAGCGAGCCCAAATGTATTTTTCAACCTGCACCCTATTGGTGCAGGACTTGACACCTCTGTGTCCCCCAGGAAGGAACCCGCCGTGTCCCTGCAATCACAGACACAGATAAAACAGGAGACCCCACAAGCCCCCAGGAGTTAAATTAATCTGACAGATTTTCAGATTTTCCTCAGGCAATCTGGTGCATGGCAAAAAATTCCTCCAGTTGGAGGAGGGGGGGAAAAAAAAAAAACAAGTGAAAAAAGTGAAGTCTCATCTTCTTCACAAAATACCCTGTCAGAACAGGTCATGGAAAGATTAGTGTTATTAGTAAGTTGTCATACAACAACTTTGTATTAATTTGAGCCTCAATCCCACAATCTGTCTCCTAGAATGCATATTATAAGTCTCATTAAAGTTAATGAGGTTTTGACGAGACTTCAAACTTACGGACTGGATTTTATGATTGTGCAGCAGACATTTCAATCAGACTGGTTTAATCCGTTCTAATTTTTGCCAGCTTGCTTTGGGGTTTGCAACTTCCCCCTCACAAGACTATTTTATTGTGGTGAATTTCAGGGATCTGTGTCTTTAATGATGAAGTTATCTTAATCACAAGTACAAGTGCTGTATATCGTGCTATGATACAGCATTTATTTTGAAATATCTGCTGCAAATACAGCTTCTTGGGCTGTTTATGCAAGATTAAGGCCTCCACAGGCTGACAGGACTGCAAATGGAGCATGCAAGTATGCTGGACAAAATACCTTCTAAAGAACTCCCCTTCCTAATTGGCAATTAATATTAATTCAGCATTAAAGCGTCTTCTTCGAAAGCAAACGATAAAAAAAGTAACAAAATAAACCACAGCAAACAAAACCAAACAACAACAAGAAAAAAGTCATCCAAAAGCAGAATCCACATGGCTACATCTGTGTGACAGTACTGCTCCTCAAGGGAATGAAGAAATTCGCCACAGTCAGAACATCAGGACTTTGCACACCACAATGTGGGAGAATCCACAGATGCAATCCATTGATTTTTGGTGTTTTTGTCTGGGGCACTCACCATTAAAAAAAAAAGAAAAACAAAAAAACCCCATAGATTTCAGCAGTTCAAAGAAGCTCAGGAAACAGTTGTTGAGGATCATTGTTCTCAAATTCAGTCAGGGGAGAACTGCATTTACTCACGTCAATGTGAAAACTTGCGTAATCCCTTCAAGATATGAGACATGCTTATGGAAAACGAAGAAATGATCCAGAGCTCTTGTGTGCTACCACAACAGCTAACAGAAGAGTACTTAATACAGATCTGGATGCTCAAGGATCATGACTGACTTTCCGACCTCGCCCTCCTACTCAGGTGATTCATGAGGTAATTTTAATAAGATTCCCACAGAAATGAGTAATCGCCCAACAGAACTCTACATGTGTAAGATTGTTTGTGAGCAATTCTCCACGAATAAGAGCCTCCTAAATTCTAGAATCTGGCATTATTTCATACTCTCTCAGCTCAGCCTGAAATATTACATCCATTTAAGAGCTGCTTTCTGGCTGAACTGAGAACAATTATCACTCAGTGGAATTAGGAAGAGATGCAGGAAAACAAATATGAAATGGTATCAAGAGTCCCAAGTGCAATAATGACTCTGAGCTACATGATTTTCCTTTAAAGTAGCCTGGATTTCAGGCAGAGTTCTCTCCACATGACATTGAGGTGTTATCCATCTCACCTGCCCTCAAAAGTCGTTGCTGGAATGTTTACAGCTCAATGCTTGCCTATGTTCTGCCCTCAAATAAATTTTGCCACTGAGAACACCTGCAAAATTTAACTGATTTTTCTGCAGTAACTTAGACTTATTTCCTTTGTTTTTTTCTTTCTTTTAGACATTTCTTCATTTAACAAAAACCTTTTTTCCAGAACTGAGGGCAAATCTGACAATTTGCACAAAACCCCCTGGCAGAAACACCCACGCTGGAGAGTGCTGTATCCAGCACCACACCTGTGACAGCCTGGCTTAAAAAAAAACATCCAAAAGTGCCAAGAAAGCATCATTTACTCTGAGCAGGTATGGGCCATGAGGTTTTGTGAGCCTTTAAGAGTGGATTAGTTCTGAATATACAAAAATGAGGTGTCCAAGGCCAGGTTGAACTGGGCTTGGAGCAGCCTGGGACAGTGGGAGGTGTCCCCGTCCATGGCAGGGGGTGGCACTGGATGGAGTCGAAGGTCCCTCCCAACCCAAAACATTCCATAATTCTTTGATTCCATGAATTGCACCAAATCCTGGAATAACTACATTGTCATATCCACAGTGAAAGATTATGCAAACATTCCCTTGATTCAATTTTGTCTGTTTTTTTTTTCCCCCTGTAATTAGACAACTAATGTTTATTGAAGTATCTGCCCCAAATTCATTTGTATAACTCACTTAATGCAGTTGCATACATGCAGACAAGCACAATGTGAAATTAGGTCCCAGGTACTCAGCAAATATTGAATATGTAGGTTGTAAAAGTTGTTTTGTACTAGAGCTTAATTGCTACTTTATAGAGTGTGAATATGCTGCGTAAGAAATAAAAATATGTAAAAGTTAAGTAACTGAAGATCTAAATATTAAATCTGAGATGCATACTAAGTATATAAATATTAATTACCTTAATTTTAAATTTTTTTAGATATCTAACAGCATTGAAAGAGAGCAAACAAAATGCTATCTGTTTTCACAGAAATATATTTAACTATCTGATGTTATCCACATTCTTTAACAGCAAATGAAGCATTTCTTATTATTTTGTGGTCATTATGTGGAACAAAATATATTACCTATAAATAAACTAAATTTGGGATATTTTTCTATTTTGTTAGGTGACTACCAGTATTCTCAGTAGATTCTACTGAGAATACTGTGGAAAACGGTGAGAAAGAAGTAAAGAAAATTACAGCCCAATCCATCATAAAATCTTGGGCATGACTTTGTGGGTGTTTGTCAGAGCAAACAAAAGGACCATTTATTTAGTCTTAACTCGATGCTAAACAGTTTTCTTGTTACTTTAATGTGAAAACCCGTATTTAAAATGAAATTCAGCCATTATAAGAAGTGGTTGTAGAGAAATTATTTTAAAAATCTATACAGCAGTGATTCCCAGGTAGCATACAAATGTTAGCATATAAAACATGCTGATGCTACGTGCTTGAAAATGTTGCATTGCATTAGAAATAACAAACCTGACAAATCTGTACAAGCTTGAAAATTTCAAGCAGAGTGCAGTAATGTTCTCTAATCAAAATTCACAAGTTCCACATAACCAATGACTGTCCTCACCCAAATATGTTAAACATATGAGATTGGACTCACTTCTCTGTTTTCAGTTTTCCACAGCTTCTAACCAGCTAGTCCCTAGGCGCTTTCCAGGCTTGCATAAATCAGCTTAATTAGCAGACACTCAACTGAAAAGTATTCTAGGTCCACTTTTCACCTTTAAAAACAGACAAGGATTCTTAAAATGTACACACACCATCATTTTACCTAGGTGGATAAAACCTCACATTTTCCACAACGCAGTTCCTACGAAGTCCTTATTTGAAATATTCATTTTTCAGGGGTATATCAATATTTAGATGGTGGTAACAACTCTGATTCAGGAAAGACTAAGCCTTGGGACAACCTACCTTCAGTTACACCGGAGAAATAAATCACAGTCCTACCTCAGACAAATCAACCTGCTCCTCCTCTTTCATGGCCAGGAATCGCAGGTGAGAAGAACAGGTGAGGACTGGCTAATCAGTACAGTTTTAATTATTGTTATCACTGTCATATTGAAAAGTTTCTAAAAATAATTATTTCCCATTCAAATCTCACATTGGTTTGCTTGGCTGTCAGGTTCAGGTATTTTTAAAATAGTTTCTACAGAAGAGTGTGACTGCACATGTAAACTCCTTTTACTAACATAAACTCACAAAGGTCATTGCAATATGAGCAAAACTCTTAGATTCAAAATAAATGCCTGCATCCCTCTCAAAAAAATTCCTACTTGATAACATTCTGAGATGTCTGACCTTCTCAAGAGAGCAGATTTAGAGCTGTGTCACTCCACATTGGCAACGTTGCTTTGAGCTTTCAGGGATATTCTTACCAGTCAAAATAAGCCTTCAGGTGCTGCAATCTGAAAAATTGCTACAAAAATCCATTTATTTGATGATTATATTGTGTGTCTAACGTTTTCTACCTTGTAACAACAACAAGAGGATACAAATGTCTGACTCAGTGTACAAAAAACCCAAAACATACATCCAGGAACAGCATCGAGAGGGCAGGTCTTGCTAGAGGAACTATTTACTATAAAACAAACAAAAAAAAATTATGCTTTCTCTGCCAAAATGTTTTTTTTGTCAGTGTTGTCAATAAAATATTTTTTAGTGTTTCCATTTCTCGAAACAATCTTCAGGTGATTGGTCGAAGCATAGATGAACACAAACCAAGCAGCTTGATGTGAAACTTGCCATTTAACATCACTCTTTCCATCTGTCATTTGCAAGAAAACACACAAACATGAAGATACAAGCAGAGAATTGCCTAAAACTGAACTTAGATAAAATTGTTAGTGCTTGGTGACATTAATTCATATTTAATAGGTCTTAAGTTCAACAGATGTGCAACACTCAAAGGCAGACAAATGACACACGTGATAGAGACCACACTCAGTGGACAGGAAATAAAGTTCCAAAACTATCACAGGAACATAAGAATATTTGCACAGATGAGACATTTTTACAAGCAAAAAGTTTCTCTTCCATGGTCCTTTCTTTTAGAATTACACTGATAGCAGATTCACCTTTTCCTCACCCTTTTCCTCCTAATCATCTTGTTTCACTACAGTTAAGGACATATTTGAAAGAAATGCTTCTCCTGACATGAAAGTAAGCCAATTTTATAGAATTTCTGTCTCCAGGAGAAAGAGCAGCCATCCAGAGTGAGCTCCACATTCCTTTTGGGAGAAAAGATTTCAGAGAGAAGGGGGTTAGCCCACATCACACTCAGTGAACAAAGGGTGGAAGTCCAATACTTGATCATGGAATCATTTACTTTTCCTTGGTCTTACTGTTACTTTTATCAGCAATACCAGTCCCACGTGAAAAAGGGAAAAAAAGGTCCACAAACCTTCCTCCACAAAACCCAAAAGGGCAACAGGGTGGGTGGTAAAAAAAATCGAGTAATCAATTAAAACAGTGCAATAAGTGCAAGGCATAATTGGACAAACCAGGGCGTAAGGGCTGTAAACCACAGGAAAGAACACTCCTAAGGGTGTGGAGACATGCAAGGAGAACAAGCCCTTTTCAGAACACACCCAGGTATCTTCAGGTTTGTCAGACAGCATTCCACAAGGCTGAAATCTTGAATTTACAGATCCAAATCACAGAACCACAGAACAGCTGTGGTTGGAAGGGATTCCTGGATCTCACCCAGTCCATCCCCTGCCCAGGCAGGGTCCCTGAGCAGTGGCACAGGAACGTGTCCAGGTGGGGTTGGGATGTCTCCAGACAGGGACACTCCAGGCCCTCCCTGGGCAGCTGCTCCAGGGCTCTGCCCCTCCATGGACAGAAGTTCTTCCTCATGCTGGGCTGGAACTCGTTGNTTGTGGTTTATGGCCACTGCTCCTCATCCTGGCCCTGGCACCACTGAGCAGAGCCTGGCCCCATCCTCTGGCACCCTCGGAGATGTTTGTGTGGATTGATGGGATCCCCTCCGAGCCTTCCCTTCTCCAGACTGCCCAGGCCCAGCTCCCGCAGTCTCTGCTCATCAGGAGGATGCTCCAGAGCCCAAATCCTGTCTGTGGCCTCCCCTGGACCCTCTCCAGCAGCTCCTGGTGTCTCCTGCCCTGAGGAGCCCAGGACTGGGCCCAGCACTGCAGAGGTGCCTCACCTGGGCAGGGCAGAGGGGCAGGATCTCCTCCCTGACCTGCTGCCCCCGCTCTTCCCTGTGCTCCCCAGGTTGTTCTCTTTATTCCATTCTAAAAATCTTCCTCAATTGGAAGATCAGTAAGAGGCACTTTTTATTTTTTTTAAATTTCCACACACAACCAACCTGTGTTACCCGCTTTTTCCTTGAAACGTTAAAACTCCTGCCAAAGAACTTAACTTCAAGATACTAAATCCCAGCAGGCAGGATATTTAAGGTCTCTAATTTTCTTTTTTCTTCCCCCCCAGATATAAAGTTTTTAAAAAATTATCAATGTGCGTTCATTTCTAAGGTCATAAAAACATGAATGAGAACAATACCAGTTTTCCAAGAAGCTGCAATCTATTTAAGGTAAAAATTTGATTACATACTTTATTAGAATATATTTTGCTATCTGTGCTGATTGTGCCTTCTGGGAGACCCAATTTCCATTTAAGAGCTGTCTAGCTAACAGCTTAAAGAGTATCACTGTGTACCAGCAGATGCTCACTGCAAACCAGCAAGAGTTTCCCACCAGACTGAGGCAAAAAAAAAAGGAATTACACAATGCTGAATAGGATTGTGTGATATAAATTTTATGTCTTTGGGATGTAAATTAAAGACAGATACAACGAGCCAAGGATTAGACAATTCTAGGCTCAGGAGCTGATCTTTGTGGGTTTCAGCTACTCCTGATAACAAATATTTAATATGGGGCATAGGACCATTAATTATAATTTTCTCATGTGTTAGTAGATGAAAGTAAGACAGTGTTTAAGAAAATGGAAATGTTCAAACCATAGAAAGGGTCTTGCTGTTAATCACTTAACCTTGTCTAAATAGCTTCTGGACTCTTACACATTGTTATCATATCACTTTTCAGCACAGGCCATAACTTTATCATCTTCCAAAATGTGTCTTCCAGGACACCTAAGCTTTGATTTCAGGATTAAGATATCCCTTTCAGAAATTTAGGCTCTGCCTTGTGGTGGTCAAAACTGTGTACTTGCACCCACCATGGATAACTCACTGCTTGTCATTTGAATATTTCCTCCTAACAACTTACTGTGATGCTTTAATCACTGCTGGCTCTTCAAGAGTGCAAACTTACTCTGAAACATCTGCATTTTAAAAATGTGTGAATCAAATGTTGATTTTGTCAGAAAAAATTTCTTCATTTAAGCCATATCCTCGGTTCTGCGTGATGAAAAAATTCATTAAGGGCAGATTAAAAAAAAAAAAAAAAAGATGTCTTAAATGAAAATTTCTCTGAGCACTTCTTGGATCTCTGGAACCTTGTTGTTTTAGAGTCTCAAGACGTGAAATGGAAACAGACTCAGCAGTCAGGAGTGCCTTGCAACACTGCCTGCTGAGTCTCAAGACGTGAAATGGAAACAGACTCAGCAGTCAGGAGTGCCTTGCAACACTGCCTGCTGAGTCTCAAGACGTGAAATGGAAACAGACTCAGCAGTCAGGAGTGCCTTGCAACACTGCCTGTCCCCATTCCCACTTCTTCTGCCACATTCCCTAACAAACTCTGAAATCTCTACACAGTTGTCCACACAGCAGATTAAACACTAAACCACACAGACCTCCCATTAGGGTGGGTGAGTAAGTGTTCAAACCCATTCCTGCTGACATCCCCAAACAGACTGCTTCCTCCCTTCCTGCTGTCCCTCCTCGAGGATTGCTGGGTGGGACTGGCAGAACTGCTGCTCACACAGGCAGAAAGAACATAAAATATGGAATAGAGAGGGTGCTTGCAAGGTAACCTGATTTCAAATCAACAACAACAAACCACTGTGGTCATTCTCATGTTTCTGTCTGGGCAATTCCTGTCACCAGAGACAAAGTGATGAGGAAAAAAAAATAAAAATAATCCCAGCAGGGCAGGCTAAAAAAAAAAAGAATATTGAGTGCAGAGTAAGATCTCTCCATCCCCATGACTGAATCTTTACAGAGAGACAGACACTAGTAAAATCCTTGGAGGAAAGAAAAATGCTTTCATAGCTTTTTTCCCTCAGATTACTTGCTCTGCTCTTGCCTGCTGGGTTTTTTAGAAAGGAGTACATTTGTAAAGGAAGACTTGTCCTCTGCCTTAGAGGTTATCACAAAATCTATATTGGACACAACACCTCAAGGTTCCAGATATTTACTGTTTTTTCCTCTTTCCTATTTCTCTAAGCAAATGACATTTTTTCCCTATGTTTTGCACGTCTTTTCTTTTTGGAGTGCAGCAAATTGGGGTTTTTTGTGGTAGTGGTGGTAGCACCCGAATATACAAGAAATCCTTTCAATCCTGGCTTTTGCATCAGTCAAAGAGAGTAAATTAATCCTGGTTTCGCTCTAAAAGTGGCACCTCCTCGGCAGAGATCCTTCTTGGATTGTCATACATATTTCAATTATCATTTCAGAACCTCCCTGCATCCCTTGGAAATTAGTAAGACAGAGGAGTACATGCTACACCTGAATGGCTGAGAGCCATGGCAACACTCTGAATTTCCACCCGAGAGCAGAACGGGGGATTGATTGGCACTCACTCATGAACCAGCCAGACTCTCCCATGATGATTACTTCATCTAATATCATTTTCCTTTTTCTCAGTGCACCACCTCCCTGAAATTTCCACTGCACTCCCTTTCAAGAGGTAACTTGTCGTACCCACGGCGGCAGCTTGCAGTTAGTCCACGCTCGCACATCCATCATGGGTTTAATTGTAGCAGGCAACTCCACACATGGGCAATTTCACCCATCTTAGATTAATCTGTAAGAGATATTGCTACAAAAGTTTGTGTGCAGAGAACTCCTCAGCATCATGGGACCCATAACAGCCTTTCCCTATTCTCTGTCCTCTTTCTCTGACGTTTGTCTTGATGCTAAGATAAATATTTGTCTGTCTTGAGTCTCTGAGGCAACTTTTTTTTTTACCAGATGAAGCAGAAGTAGATGGTTATGTGAATACAGAAAGATAAGTTTTGGTTATTACCTGGGGTTTTTTGACTGTATTGTAACGTCCTGAAATTTAATAACATAAAATAAATGCAAAATATGCAGTAAAATTTACCAGAGTAGGTTGGAGATAGAAATTTCTAAGTAATTTTACAGGATTTGTACTTTCACTGGTGTTTCTAGCAGTGTTGTTTGCTGATGCCCACAATAAAAGCACATGAGAAGTCCTTGTCTGTAAAGAATCTGAACCCCCAGACTCCAATCTCTCAGCACCATTTAACCAGCTTGGTTCTTCCAATATCTCCCCTCCACACTGCTGGATGGAAAATGTGGGTTATTTTCTCTCTGTTGAGAAGCAGGAGTTTATTACTTTCTGGTACTACCTGAGTAGAAGAAATGAGTGTATGTATCTATACAAAAGGAAGCTTATTGAAAGATATAAATTCTTATTTCTGGATTTAGATACTAGAGCTGCTCGATACGGGCAGAAATATTCTGACATGGATTTCCAAAATCTTGCTCTAAAGCCTTGTCACGTAAAAGAGTGTAAGATTTTAATACTCTTTCAGACTCCCTGCTAACTCACCACTGAATAATCCAAATGTGTATTACCTGTTTTCTAGTATCAGATAACTGTGGGGATCACAGCCTCTACGAAGCCAAAACACCCAGCAATGGTGTCAGCCGGGCAAGTGGAAAGGTAAATTAAAAATCTGTCACTCACTCATTTGTATCAATCAACACAAACTGCCTTCCACATACAAGTCTTGGATTTTGGAGTTTTTTTGTCATTTGTTGTTTTGAAAAACCTGAAAAGTCAGGATTTTTCATACTGCCCTTCTGGAGCTGCTGTGTCTGTGTGCTGGGGCACACTGAATCTGGAAGCTGGTGGGCAACCGAGGTGTTTCAACCTCTCCAAAAAAAAAAGCACCACAACCTGAGAGGCTCTCGGTAATCAAGACAGACAATTCTCATCTCAGGTGTCGAGTTCTTGACAGAGATATCTCAGGGAAACACAAGGAAACACTCTAAAAAAGATGGGGTAGGCAGCAATAAAATAAGTAGTAATAATACTGTCTTTAAATGCTGTGGATAACAAGCATCACCACATTAACCCAAAGGCTGCTTCTGGGTGTCTGTGGAAATATTTGGGAAAACTATGGATTTCTGCCAAAAAAGTGTTGATAATTACTATTTTTAGAGGAAGTCAGTCCAGATTTTTAATAGGAAAAGTCTCAAATGCAGATGGAAGGAAGCAGAACCTGCATCAGGGGTAAGGTGCTGGGGCTTTAACGCAGTGCCCTGACAAGGACAAGTTCTTCTTTGCAAACTCTGAAATGCAGAAGCACTTACCAGGAGGTTGTGTGAATTATTCTCCATCTTAAAATCATCTGAATGTCAAAGTGAATAGAGGAAAGCCCTAGTTTCTGTATCAACAACAGCTCTGCAAAGATACACATTAAATGTGGGTTTATAACTTCCTTCCTCTTGTCTTTGGCCAGGTCAACCACTCATTCACAACCATAGAACCTCACCTTCTGCTGGACTGAAGGCTTCCAGGTTTTCTACTTCAGACAGTATTTAAGGAAGGAAAACGTTGTGATCATCTATGCCAATGAGGCGAGTGAAAATATGTTTTGTTAATTTATGGTGAAAATACAGACTGGAGCCCCTGTGCCTCACAGCTGAGTAAGCTGAGTTATACTGTAATAGAAGATTAGCTGCTCATGGAAAAACAGAATGGGCTGAAAATTGTCAATTACAATTGAACTTCAATAAGAATTTGGACTCCCAGAGGAAAAATCTTAATGTTTTCAAGATGGCATAAGTATTTCCATTTTGTATCCTGAAACAAGATTTCATTTTGAAATGTGATTGCTGTGGTTTCCTTAGCAAAGTGAAAAACACTCCAAAACCACAGAATGTATTATTACAGGAAAAAAAGACCAATATTTTCAGTTTGGAGGGAGAACTTTTTTCTCCATGTCAGTCAGCAAAACAGTTACTCACAAAGCCAACATCATGAATCAATGGTGAAAGACATTGGAGATACCACTTGGTTTATATTTACTGGAAGTGCCACAAGATACAGAATGATTGACACAGGTAATTACAGGAAAAGGAGAAATGATCTCATGGTTAAAGCAGGGGAATGAGACCTCAGAGTTACCTTGTCTTTCACCCAGACTGCTCCTAAAGGGCCGCTACCTGTGATGTTAATTTTGTGAACTCGGGATATTACAAACGAGGCTGATGAGAATGTAAATCCCATGCAATAAATGTTAGATCTGTTGGCTGAATTTTCAAAAGTCTCCTTAAAGAAATGGAATACTCTGACAATATCAGGCAGCCAGGGTGCCCTGCCTCAGTTTCCCATCCCAGCAGACGCAATTACCTCGTCTCGTTTCAGGGGGTTGTTGTGTAAATATTTTCAGACGCATTCAAGAAGCTTGCAAAGAGACTCACAAAGATGAACACTGATGAGGCCTGCACAGAAATTAATCATTCTATTTCAGGAGCAGGTTTTGAATAGTATGCAATAAATAATGCCTAACTCTGCTGTGATTACAAGGCAAATAGGTTTTGAGGCACAACTCTGAGATAAATAACAGGGGAAAGAAGCCCAGCTTCATACAAGTTTGGGCTCTGGGCAGGTAGTGTTCCATTCTGCGAGCCAGAACTGCAGAGAGCTCTGAAGGGCACTCTGAGAAGCATTTCTTGATGGAGCCGAAAAATCACTGCTCAGGTAGAATGGGACTAAGTATCGGGCGGAGAGAAGCTCTCAGCAGAATGAACAGCAGTTTAGGGCAGGGGTGTACAAAATCAGTGGTACTTCTACACTCTGAGCTTCCACCAGTTTACAGACAGGCCACTTTTCCTGTGTGAGTGTGTCTGTACTGCTTTTTCAACCTAGGCAAAACCTATGGCAATAAAACATGACAAAACATCACATTTTTACCAAAACATTGGATTGAGAAGTGCTTCTATTTGCTTTAAAGTGAGACCATCCTGTCCGAGGGCATGTGGAACTAGATCTGTGCCCACAACACAATGATTGAATCCACTCTGATATTTTATCACATACCTGCCTCTACTTTCAAGTCTTTTATGTTCTGCCAAAACTTTTAATCAACTTCCATCCAGGAAGAATTTTGAGTAAGTTTGATATTTTGATTTTTTTTTTTTCCGCATCCCTGAAGTGACCAAAAAAGTTTCACTTTACCTGAGCAACAGGTACATATGCTCACATATTCGAAAGGAAGGAAGGAAAAAATTATCTGGCTGTATCTTATAAGCATTACAGACAATTGCTATCTTCTATTCTTATATTAAAAAGAATTCTGTGTTGCCACTGAGATCATTGCATGATGAGTATAATAATAAATGCAAGGAGCTGCTGAAGAGTCACATGTTACTGAATGAGAAGATGCACTGCTGGGTGAAAAAACATCCACCACTGCCTTGTGCCACAACAAAAAGTATCCATTTTTAAGACAGAAAACAGCATGGAATTATTTACTGCATCACAAGACAAAAATAAGCTAAATAAAAGCCCTTCACATGACATTAATTTTGTGTTTCCTCCCTCTGCAGAGCTTGCCTAACTCTGAAAATTTAATATTCCTTTAGCTTTTTTTTTTTTTTTTTAGATACTTTGCAGCTGAACAGGAAAAAGGCATCAACTCAGACTTTACCAAAAGATACTAAGGTTGAAGAGCACTGACCAACAGAAAGCACTTTCTTCCAGGGACAGAGCAAGTTAAAAATTTTCCTCAGTTACTAAATTTGTGTATTTTGGTAAGCCTTAACTTTAGACTAATATTTAAAAACCTTTAAAATAAGATCTAAAATTTGCTATTATTGCGTGGCTCACTGGGAACGAAGCACTCAACTGAGAACACGTTTCTGAAGGGAAGCAAATTGAAGTGGAGAGCAGGAACAGCCCAATGCTCAATGATTTTTAACGTCCTTCAAGGTGGCATCATCTAACTAATTAAATTGATTACATTTGAGAACCTCAGAAGCCTAGAGATAAATTCCTAATCTTGAGTAGTCTTAAAAACCTTGATTATTAATCTGCTAATTGTGTGAAGGCATTTGCTACTAACTTCAGCAGTTCAGGAAGAGAGAATAAAACAACCTTTGTCTATGGCTCAAAGCCTTTTAAAATAAAAATGTGAATTTTTAGACTCTGATTCCCACTGCAGCCACTGATAGAAAGTAATTGTGGTTTTTATCAGAAAGAAAATTTAAAGTTAACAGTAGAGTAGTTAAAACTATCCTCAGACATCCAAATACCTTTTTTTTTTTTTTTAGGTTTCCACTCCAATATTATTAGAAATATTGCTCATAGCAAGAACGGTGTGGCAAGGAATCTGTCCCCAGAGTGGCCCATCTCCTCTTTACTGTAAAAGAGAGCATTTCATGCTTTATATTTAATGTTTTGTATTAACTCTGTTGATGACAAGGAGTAAAGAAGCACCATTATCACTAAGCAAGGAGTATTATCTGAGTTAAACAGAAGTGACAATGAACAGGAGCAGGGGGAAGAGGAAGAGGAGGAGGAGGAGGAAAGTACCAGGAAGAAGGCAACAGGAGTAAATGATGGTTGTGGATTCCTCAGAGCTGAAGCATTCCACTGTGCTCCATTCCATTCCACTCAAAGGCGAGAAGCAGCTTGAGCCCAGCTCTCCCAGCTCCTACTCTTTGAAGGGGATTTTACCTTCGTGCACAATTTCTCTGCGTGTTTCAAGGGCAGAAATTTCATTCACACAGACCTGTCACGTCTCCCTGCTTGTAAGGAGGGTTCTCTCTTGGTTCTCCTGCATCAAACACGAGCTGGAGAAAAGGAGAGTTTTGATTTCCCTTTTTTATTTTTGTTTCAGGGTACGCCACAAAGAGCTGTGCCCCCTCTTCCCACGCAGTTCATCTCCACCTTCCACCCCTCTCTTTTCCCCGGGCTGACCTGCCAATAAACCTACACATTAGCTGTATATTCCTTCTGGGTGTAGCCCTCCTTCCTGAAGGATTAAAGAACAGTGGAGGAAATTGGACATATTTTCATTATTATACAGACCAAAGCTGCCTCTTCCAGGAAAGTTTCTAAGTCGAAAGGAGAGCGGAACACATACAGAGTTGGCTCCATTTTTTGTGCAGTGTCCCCTGCCCACACAAACATCTAGACCTTGGATCTACAGCTCCTTTTGGGTGTTTTTCCTCCCAGGCATAAATAGCACCTTTCCGTGGTATGGTTGGCCAGGCACTCCCACACCTCTCTGATTTCCAAGAACTGTTTTCATCTGCTTTCCTAAACAGAAATACATATGCATTTTAATTGAATTTATTTTTAAAATGTGCATCAGTTCACTGAGTAGAATATTAAGAAATTCAGAATAGTTACCTCCCTAGGAGGTGAAAATAGCTGGCTCTAGAAAATTTATTCCACATCATGTCCCATTCCATGCCAAAATATACAGCCCAATTATCCATCATCAGTTATCAGCCAGCCCACTCTATAAATATGCTAAATACCAGTAACAGTTTAAAATCTGTTCTTGCAATCAAAATACATAACTAGAAAAGTTTTCTCTGAAGTACTTAAATATTTTAAGAACTCTTTCTGACACGCCAAATGTGATCTGCGGTGGGGACACAGAAGAACACACACTCTGAGCTGGTTAAAAATAGGGGGAAGAAAAGCTAGAAAATTTATTCACATTTGTTACTCATGAAATGACATCTGAAATGATATAGTTATTTAAATGGAAGAAGATATGCTGCTGATACCTAAACGAAGGAACTGAGCCCCATGCAAGCTCTGAACTAATACTATGGCCAGTTACCAGCTCTCTGTCAAAGGTTTGTGAGGTGCCAGTCAAGGGTTGTACAAGAATTCTAAGTATCCACTCTTCATTTTTATTAAAATGACCAGAAGCAGATTTTCTCAACCTGTCAGTCTTTTCAGAGCTAAATCAAAAGGCTCCTTCTGACATCAAGCCTTGGAACCGTGTCTGATGGAGAGCAATGCCTGCCACATGACTTAAGTTTTAAAAATTAGTTACCTCATTAAGAACTAACGTATGTTCAGCAGGAAGACAATCCTACACAGTGAGAAATGATACGGGCCAGATGATTAAGTAGAACAGCCAGCAAAAAAAAAAAAGTGTTGCATTCCAGCAGGTAGAATTCCTGAGCTAAAGTCTCCAAGTTAATTGTTCTCCTGTCTTTAAATCCCAGTTTTCACTGAGGAATTACTACAAAATAGGCCAGGTGAGGCGCGTGAGGCTTCAGTGAGTAGGTGAGAGAATTAAAGAACATCTCAACCTCTAAAGCAGCTGAATGTGCAGGGCTAGAGAAGGAAACAGTGGATCTTGCAAGTGGAAACAGGAAATAACACCTTCTACCATCTACTCTGTGGTTATGCAGCATCAGTAGCCCACGGATACCAGCTTCAGGAGAGCTGGAGAGGGACTCTGGACAAGGGATGGAGGGATGGGATAAGGCAGAGTGGTTCCACACTGCAAGAGGGCAGGGCTGGATGGGATATTGGGAAGGAATTGTTCCCTGGGAGGGTGGGCAGGCCCTGGCACAGGGTGCCCAGAGCAGCTGTGGCTGCCCCTGGATCCCTGGCAGTGCCCAAGGCCAGGCTGGACACTGGGGCTTGGAGCAGCCTGGGACAGTGGGAGGTGTCCCTGCCATGGCAGGGGTGGCACTGGATGGGCTTTAAAGTCCTTGCCAACTCAAATCATCCTGTGACCCTTTATTTTCAGCAACCTCACATCAATCATGTCAGCAGCTCAATCTGTTATGTGAGTGGGGCTCTGCAACACAGTTGCTATGAAAAAAATAACCCACACCCAAAAGCCAGGAACCAAACGAAAAAGCCTGTTATCCAGAAAAAAAAGGAAAATTTAAAAGAAAAAAGGAAAAAAAAAAAAAAGCTCAGGCATACTCCAGTAAATATAAGTGCAGAAGATAGAAGTCTGTTTTCATCTGAATTTGTCCTGACTACATGCTCAAACACTTGAAGGGAAAAAAAATGCTGAAAATTTACATCAAAAGTGAAAGCCACAGATACAACTTCACTGCTGTTCTACCCTTTCGAAGGTAAACTATTTCCTTCTGCAGTTTATAAAGGGGATGTAGGGAGAGAGAGTCTGTAGCACTGCAACAAAGAGCCCAGAGTACCTTGGAAATATTTTTACCTTTCAAAAACTCTGGCCTTGGAAATACCAAAATCCCCACACAAACCAAATACACATAAATAACCATGTACAAAAGTACGTTTTGGACCTATAGGCTCCTTGGGACCAAAACCCCCTCTTTTTCCTATGTTAAATATAATCTATTAATAAGAAATGCTGTGATCCTTGTTATGTTTTTATGTCTGTTTTTGTGCATTCTTTAAATATAAGTGCACGGTAAATTCTAAAAAATGTCTGGCCATTT
This sequence comes from Callaeas wilsoni, assembly GCA_013398955.1. NCBI lineage: Eukaryota > Metazoa > Chordata > Aves > Passeriformes > Callaeidae > Callaeas > Callaeas wilsoni. Next base: position 45,329 of record VWPU01010584.1, read on the forward strand.
TATTCTCCACACTGTTTATACAGTCTTAGTGTATTAAACCACATGGGACATTACATTTTACTTCCACATGTATAAACCCCACGTTTGAAGCTGCCAAATACCAGTCCTCTGCAGTTCAAGAAAAAAAACAAATTAGAGAAGTTCAGGAATCCATAAAAAAAGCTAATACAAATGTGGGATTTTAAGAAAGAATGTGCTACACCCATTATGTTATGGTTATTTTTCTGTTTTTCGTTAATCTTCCCTCAGCTGTTAAAAAACAGTGTTCTAATTTAAAGGTGTTAGACTCTAGTTTAAATATTATTTCCACATATATTATGAAACACTATCACCACTACTGGTTTGTTGTGGACCTTTTGTAGGTATGAAGCAATAAAAGGTGCAAGAGATTATTTCCCCAATGCATTATGGCAAGCACTGAGAGCAGTAAATGTTTCCTGACATCTGAAAGCCTTCCCAACACGTCAGTGAACCCAGCAAGACCCTTCACAGCACAAGAAGTATGCTCAAGATTAGGTTTGAAGTGGGAACTCATTCTACAGAGCTCTTTAACACTGTCTGTGGCTGTTCTGTCAGCCCATATTCCACAGGCATTTGAGATGTTTTGGGTTTTCTTGCTGCCATAACCCACTGCAGGATCAGGAGGACAAGGAACAGAAGAAATTCTATGGAAAAGACACAGGGAAATAAAAACAAAAAAAAAGCCTTACGTGAAATTTTACAATGTTTTGCAATAATGTGATAAAGGAGTAGGCATGGAAGAAAAAGATGAATCAAGCGAGAGAAATATTCCTAATGAGTGATGGAGAGTGCTATGCAGAATCTGGCTGAGGTAACACCCATGCTAAGTAAGTGCCTTTTAAAAGGAAAAATGCAATTGAATCCTACAATTTATCACTGTCCCAAAAAAGAGGCTCAAAATGATCTAGCTGAGGGCGGGTGAATATCTGTCACTTCCCCTGTGTGCTTTTTCAAGCTGAAGTCCTTTGTTGTGCTCACAACCACCTTCCACACAGATTTCCTTACTCTTTCGCTTGGAGAAGGAACACTATTGTTCTCCTTCCTCCTCCCCACCCATGACTTTTCTTCACTGAACAACAAATTAATAGAGAAAGCTGAAAGTGAAACCAAGCTGAAGACCAGAGAGACATCTTATTGTATCACTGTCTGAACATCCCTTCAAAAAAGCCTCCAAGGAAATCTTTCACTGTGGTAGCACATTTTGCATTGACACCATTCCCCACTGAAATGCAGATGGCAATGGCATTTATGAGCACATCTGCACTGCTCTTCTAAGGGTTTTTTGTTTGTTTTTTTTCCCTACCGGCTCTCAGGCTGTGTCCACAGTTGCAGTGGACACCTGGAAGGACAGCCATATGCCATGGATGCCATCTCTTCCAGAGTCATCAGAACCCTCAGCTCTGCCCCTCACATTCCAGCTATCACAGGCACGCCGACACCCATGACAACAGACATCCTGCCTGTGTCTCCCAGCCTAATTAGAAATGTCACTTTTCTGGTCTCAGACATTCTGCAATGAAATTCTAATGAGTCTAATGCGTGTCTAAAACCATCATCTTTTACAGCAGACCCCAAAATACATCATTACCATAACAGGTCAGCTACATCCTTGTTCTCCATATGATTTAATTGCAGCTGCTGCTCTTTATGCAAGTTGCTGGAGGACTTATATCCACCAGCTCCGTGTTAGCAGGGCCTCCTGTCAGCATCATTAGCACAGGAAATGCAAAGTGAATCCGGACTTCACGTGGATAATGAGGGTGCTGGAAAGAGTGGCTCCAGCAAAGAGCCACTTGCTTGTGATCCACGCCACTAAAAAGGTCTTTTAGCAGTTCCATTATCAACCTTGCTGCTGATGCAGAGCTGGGGAATGTTGTCAGTACATTGATATGGCAGAAGAATAATTGGAGGGACTCAGGGAGCACAGTAATGCAGATGGGACAGCATTTACAAGAACAACGGGCCAGTTCTCAGCATGGAGGTATTTATACGTCCCTCTGAGCTGTGGACTCAAAGATCTAATTGATCATAGGATCCACACTGGTTTTACCCCATGGAAAAGGCAGGTGGCATGCTAAGGATGTATTAGATGAGACGTTTCTGATGGAGATGCCAAAAATCTGATTCTGGAAGATCTCAGTGAGCTCTCGGGTTATGTACAGCCACGGTCACTGATTGTAAGTGAATTTAGGCACACATAGAGGACTAGAGAGCTTACCACAAACACGGAATCCTGAATAAACAGATAAGCCAACAACTCGTTCTGATTAATTTCAACCACTGTTCTTTCCTGATGCTTTCCCTGCCTGTTTACAGCGTGAGTACTGACACGAGCACTCCTGCATGTAAATTATTCATACTTAACAGTCTGAAAACTGCAAGTGGTTTTTGCATATTCTTTCACTGATTACTGATACCCAGCTCAGGAACTACTGCATTATTGCTCAGTACGCATTTTAACCAACTCAGGTGAAGAGGAGAAAATATTTCTCTCACGTTTATGTGAAACACACTGGCAAAAAGGGCAGGTCTATGAGGGCATCATTTGCTTCAGAGTTGGGAAAGTCTGATTTGGAACAAAATCCTCTAAACTTGCATTTGCTGAGCATCCAGAATTATGTTACAGTGGCTTAGCTAATACAGCCTGAAACCTGGAGCTATATGAGCAAAAGCCTTCAAAACTTCTGCTGCTAAACAATCTTATTGACGTTGATGTTACCAAAAAAAAAACAAAAAAAAAAACCAAAAAAACCCAAAAAAAAACCCACCAAAAAAACAGCAAACCATCAAATAATCATAACAATATGAAAAAAATTATATATTAGCCATGCAATGAGAAATATCCAGTGCAGGTAGAACAGTCCCTATCTGACATCACAGACAACCCTGGAGTTACTCTGTTCAAGGTGTCTGCAACTTATCTGTGTCATATTCAGCTTAACTAAATCCATGTGCCTGTAACGCCTTCTCAGTCTTCTCTGAGCCAGCTGATTTTGATCAAGGGCACACATTTACATTTTTTTGGCTCATAAGCAATCCATCTGGGTGGGCACAGCAGACCTGATTGTTACCTCTCCAGCTGCAAAGGACTAGAGAAGAGGGATGTGTGTTACTTAAACTTCTAAGTGTGCCTTTCATGATTTAAATTTAAGGACTCATGGCAAAGCAAACTCAAATCAAGGCATTTTGTACTTTTGCTAAAATTCTAGCTCTGAGAGTAATTCCACTCTGTCCAAGCAGAATGGCAGAATGCACAGAAAAGGACCTTTAAACGAAATGTGACTCAAGGCTATCGCTGGATGCAGTGGTCAAATGCAGTAATTTCCATTACCTCCCTCCAAATGCACACCAAAAATCCCTAAAACAGGTACAACTGCCCTGCCAAGCTGTTTTCCACTACCTGCAATACTCTACATAGCCTATACAATAATGCTTAGAGGGTTTGAACTTTCAGAAATAACTTCTTTGACCCACACTTTGGGTTACTTAGCACTTCTAAAATAATGTTTCTCCTTCAGACGTGACTAACAGGAGTAACGGAAATTCACTTAGCGATTTCCATCATAAAAAAAAAAAATCCCAAGAAACCCCACATGGTTGAAAGTGGAAAATTTTACTGAGAATTTACTTTATTCGCTTCAAATACTCCCACATGAGAGTAAAGAACCGTGTGAGAAGCACAGCCAGGCTATTAAATTCTTCACTTTTTTTTGACATCTCAACCCCCAGGTGACCAAGATGATCAGTTTATGGAGAGGGCAAGAACAAGACAGTGAGCTCAGAAGGACACAAATCATTGCTTCACTCCTAAGAAACAAATAATTCAAACCAGAATTTATCAGATTAAGTAATTTTTTTTTCCCTAAACAAAGAAACCAATCTGCAATAAGTGTGAAGTTTAATTTTTTTGTTATAAACATGGAAAAAAATTACTCGTTACTAACTAGGCAATTAAAACAGACAAGAAAAAAGATAATTTCACACAGAAATAGACAGTTCCATTTAGATATTTTAAATTGTGTTATGGTTTCTAAGTACCCAATACCTGGCAAGACACTCTAGGAATTAGCAGCAGACATTCAGCTGTCTGATAACATGACAAGCATCTCTGATTTTACACAGATAAAACAGCCTGGTGATCTTTTTTATGACAGTCCCTCCTGTCTGCTGATTCATGGCTTATAAGTACTTGGCAAAGGGCAGCTTTCAAATTTCCTCCCAGGACGCTATTCCACCTCCTTCTGTCCCAGTAAACACCCTCCACATTTCATTACCAAACTGAGGATCTGTGTGTCTGTGTGATGGGAAGGGGAAGGAACCAAGGGGGGAAAAAGGGACAAAAGGGACAGAAAAGCAGAAAGCACAAAATCCAGGCAGTGGTCTGTGCCTTCTGGCACAGCCCCAAGCTGAGAGCAAAACTGGGATGGTTCTTGCAGAGGACACAGCCCAGTGTGAGGTTTTTTTCTCTCATCCCACACCAGGGATGTGCAGCTTGCCTTTGGCACCGCAGTGATGAGCACCATCAACCCATTGCTGGACCAAACTACACAGAGGGCATAAACATGTCCAGCCTCTTTGTCCTGCACTCACAGCAAAGGCTGGGCTGGGGCAAAATTGGGTTTTCCTTCTCAATTTGTGTAGTGCACAGTCTTACCCATTCTCATGTGTGTGTATCTGCACACATCCCCTATTAGTTGTTTTTTGTTGTTCTTTTTTTAAGAAACACAACAAATTCAAGAAATCTGACTGCCTCAAAGCCTCCCACGACACATCAGCTCTCTGTTTTAAGAAAGGACCTGCTCTACACAGACCATTTGCAGATGTGGCCACCCTGCAGCAACAGCATCATCTTCCGTACCACTGGCTAATTAATAAGCAAGCTGCACATAAATCAAAGAGCATGCTCAATATAATCAAATATTTCTCCAGGTGTTATTAGATAATGCTAATAGTTATGTTTTGTTAAGAGACACAAAATGCTATTTATATTTGTCAGTTTGTTTTCCTCTTGTCATCAGGCAGCTTCACTAAAGCAGACCCAGAACCACCTAGAGCAGGTCTGTGCTGCCCAGAGTTTCTCAGGTAAGTCTGGCAGCTGAGAAGAAGCTGAGGATTGCACGAGGCAGCAGAATTACCAGGAGCAAGGGATGAAACTTGCATTAGGAGACCGAAGATTTTATGGCCTTGAAAATGGGACCCCAAGCTACCAGTCCACAAAAGACCTGCGAAGTGCGCGCTCTCAGAGCCCCCAAACAGACCCCAGGGAGCCACAGCAAGGAGTGTACACATCTATTGCTCTGGGTAATGAGCTGTCCAAATGGTTTACTAGTCATGAAGCAGGTCTTCACCATGACAAATGCTTCAGGAGCACAAAACAAGAAGTATTCCCAAACGCAGACACCTGGAGTCCCCGGATAAGGTTCTCATCCAGGAAAAGGACATTTTCATCAATTACCCGGGTTTGAATGCTTCAGTTCCAATGTGGAATGTCCCAGTAAGATAACCAGTATTTCATTAGAGTCGTGCTCTTTACAAGCAGTCACACTTCGCAACCGAAATCCACTCAGCCTTCCTAAAAATCTCTCAAAGCTGCCCAACCTTGAGCCTCACACAAGGAGAAGGGGTCCACTGCAATACAGGGAAGTCCTACAGGAGGTCTTATAAACAGACCTACCAAGCTTATTTATAGAATCATTTGCTGGTGTCAGCTTTTTTTTTCCTAACAGATTTATTTTCACCCTCAAATAAATGTTTGTAAAACACAGTTGCAGTTTTTCAGTGGTTAAAGTGAAAAATAACCCCAAATCCAGCTTACATATTTTGAGGACTGCGTTTACTTAGAAAGCATTTGACTTACTCTTTAAATACCTCAAATGATATTATTATTGTCTGTACCATTAAGTCCTTTTATCCCTTTGACTTCTCTGTCCTAGTCTATCATTTCGATGATTCTGCTGTCCTTAGGTTTTCCTGCTGGGATACTCCTCGACTGAAATAGTGCCAGATGATTTAAATCCTCTTGTGGCAACACCAGTGAAAGAAAAACACATTATTCCCATTTCAGATAGCCACATCACTGCTGAATACGGAGGACTGTCAGGTCAAATAAGCTGCTGAGGAAGTGCAGCCAAAATATCAGCTTCCATCTGAAAACCAGCAAAGGGAATACTGGAATGACGGGGTGTTTGTTCATTATTCTGAGAGTGAATTTATCTGTTTACCTTCAGGATTAAATACACTCAGATATTAATAATTTTCAATAGGTTTGTACTACTTGATGAATATTTGAATCTGAAACCTTGATAACCATTAAGACCTTGGTGAGAGACGATGACATTTTTGATTAGGCACCGTATTCAGGAAATATCCCAATTCTTATGGCACACCCAATATAAATTCTCGACTTTTCTTTGCTCTCTGCGTTTTATGAAGAGCAACAGCTTCATCCTTTGTAAGAAAACACTTACTATATATATATTCATTTCCTTCTAGAGATAGTTATGGAAGTCTAGAAATTCATTTGCTCCAAGAAATTCTTCTATTATATTGCTCAGTCATTTTAATTGCAAATTTTAAGCTGATCCACTATATACATCTAATTATCTTTAAATGAAAAATGCTTGTAATTCTAGTGCAGAAAATTACTATTTCTGTTTAATGGAAGCCTGTAATCAGTATGATTTACTTTCTTACTCCTAAAAACTTCAGTAGCTATGAAGTGAATAAAAGAAATGGGAAATGGCTTAAAAATAACTCTAACATAGCTGAAATCAATGGAGTGTATTTAAAACCTCTGATTTTGAAGGACAAATATTTGAAAGCTGTAGGTCTTGGTGATCAAGAAACAATCCCTTCAGGTATTACTCGTGGAACTATACCATGTGTCTATACCAATTTAATGGGTTTTACTTGGATTTACTGATTTTGGTGACTTGGGCAGGGAGGAACGGCACCAGAATATCAAAGAGAAACAGGAGAAAGCATCATGGAATCTTTCTCATGGTAGCATTAAGGAGCTCAAAAATACAGATCACCTCAAAGAGAAGTTGCTCCATCGTTCTCCATGAGAACATGGAATACCCACATAATTTGCCCGAAACATGAATAAAAAAATGAAAACAAGTTTGTTTGTTTTTTCTTTTTTTTTTTTAAATTTACTTTTAAAATAAGTATTTTATGATTAAAAAAATACAGAAATTTAACAAAAAAGCCACATCTCTGCTCTCATGTATTGCTAAATAAAAATTCACACTTGATGGAATGACACAGAATAATTTATCCTGGCCCTTGACTTACAGCACCTTTGGTTGTAACCTGATTGGAAGAGTAAGAAGCAAACATACAGAGATCCATATAAAAAACACAGGGAATGCAGCAGAAACTCCCCAGGGAGATTGATTCTGGTAAATACCATATTTAGATGTCTGAAACATGACTCACTAAGACTTCCTAGTGCCATCATATTCAAAATCATCTTGGATTTATTCTGATATTTCTTGATGTTCTACAGCTATTTAACCTATTTACAGATTCTTCTCTTAAGGTCACATGGAAATATTGGAACACAGTGGGGCTTTTGTGGTTTTTGGTGGGTGTTTTCAGTTTTGTTTTATTTTTGTTGTTGGGATGGTTTTTTGGGAGGGTTTTGTGCATATGTGTTTGTGTGCTGAGATTTTGGGTTTGGTTTTTCTAGTTTGGGTTTTTAGTTGGTTTTTAGTCCAGTTTTTTGGTTGGATTTTTTGCTGTTTTTTTTTTTTGTTTTTTTTTTTGGTTGGTTTTTTTTGGAGGGGTTGTTTGTTTGCTTGTTTGGGGGATTTTTTGGTAGGCTGTTTGTTTTTTTTTCGTTCTCTTGGTAGACAAGTGCTCACTAATAGTACTGCACAAATGTACAGAGGAAGCAAACGCTGGCAAAAAATTACCTTTCTGCATGTACCCAAACTTTGCACAACTCATGTCTGTAAAAGAAAGCAGAGGCAAGGAGCAGCAGGTGCTGTAAGGTGCTGCTCTCTGTCAAAAACCTGGGGCAAGACTCTCAGTTGGTGGAGGACAGAGATGCTCCAAAATTCTGGCTTCCAACCAGAAGCAAGCAGGGCTGCTTTTGAAAACAGCAACTGCTGACAGCAAGGTATGGAAACAGAAGCATAAATAACCCTAAGTTACTTTTACCTCTCTGGCTCATTTCCTCTGAGACTCTGCTATCTCTATCTCCACAAAGATATTCTGCCATTTTATTTTTTCCTGCAGGAGTGAACAAAAAAAGTTAACCTTTGCGAGATCTATCTTCCATTCTATGTTTATTCTGAGAGTAAAGAACGTCCACTTAAAGTCTTTTTACAGTCTGAGATTTTAAAAAGTTAAGGAGGACAAAAAGACTGATACATTCCATCACCTTTTCCCAAAAAGCCAGGTAAAAAATTAAAGATATTTAAATCCAGTTTAATTTTAGCTGGAGTTTAAGGCAAGTCGTTCCTATCTGAAAGACGAAATAAAAATTAATTTCAACTGTTTCAAGAATTCAGCAAATTAATGTATAATTTTTTGAACGTTACCCTTCCTCAGTTTGTGCAGAGGATACAACGTAAGGAGATACTCTCTCAAAGTTCCATTATTTACAAGCCTTAATAGATGAATCTTTTCAAGTACTATTTAAGGACAAGACACTAAAATATCCTGAAAAGGGGAGCTAGAGACAAAAAGGAGAGCTCCTCATCTTCCTCTGGCAACACAGACCCTGCAAAGAGAGCACAAATGGAAGTCAGGGTCCCATATCAAATTAACTCACAAGTCTTGTTTCCCACCAGAGAATTCTGACTCTGCAGATAAAAACATGATTAAAGACCTGTTTTCACAAAAATTCTCCTATATGGTCTCAACTGCCAGTAAGTACTTTGATTCTTTCATGTTCCAAAGGACCTGTGGTTTGGTTTTTTTCTGGTTTTTTTCTGTTTTTTTTTTTTTTTTTTGTTGTTTGTTTTTTTTTTTTTTGTTTGTTTGTTTGTTTTGGTTTTTTTTGGTGGGGGTGTGTGTGTGTGTGTGCAGTTTTCTTCAGTGTTTTTTTTCTTTTGCTTTTTTTAAGTTCGTAAGGATGGAAAAGCAGAGAAAACAAACAAGTTTCAGTAATGGGGAGCAATGACCTCTCCCTGTGGCCTAAGTTAGCAGACCAGTGCCTCAAACTACCAAGATGTGCTGTTCATCACAACCCATTCCAGAGATGTGCCTCTCCTCCTGCAGGATAAATTGGAACCTGACTAATGTTGCCTAACATGAAATCACATTCCCTCCTCTCTTTCTCACATGAAACATGCTCTAGTGCCCAATGAGCTCATTGAATTTTCACACATGGTTGTCTGAAACTTTTGTGGGCATTGCCTAAAGTAAATAATTTTCTGAGTTGGTTTGATTAAATCATTCACCAGACTGCTTTTTGAAGGCTAATGGGACTGCTGATATCTGCATGCAATACTGATCCAGCCTTCTGTGTAATATTGTAACATATAACATATTATTTCACTTGAAAACGATGTTAAAAAATACTTTTCTCCTTCATGTCTTTAATTTTTTTTTTCCACATGACTTGCACTTTGACTTTCATGAACTATATCTTAAATGAGCTCTCAGTTGACTACACGACTGCTTCCAAGACTTACAATCCCCTAATTACCCACAGTAGATTGGAGTAATTATGGAGCATACCACACCAAGGCATCTGGAATTCCTGTCCTTGGAAATGACTGCAAAGGAGGAGGCCATGGCAGCACGAAGGGTAAGGGGTTTTCAGACCTCAGCCCAGCTTAGTGCACTACGTGCACACAGTCTTGGGTCAAAGAGTGTGGAATTTCCCCAATTTCCCCTCATTTCTCACTTCAGAGAAGAGACTCTCTCCTGCTTATCCTTTTCTTTTGAAGAAATATCAGCAGTAGATCTTGGACTGCAGTAATTTGGATTTTTCTCCAAGATCTTTATAACAGATTCATCCTCTCTTGTTCAAATTACCATTTTTCACTCTCCATCAGCTCAAGCAGTGTGGTTACAATGCAGATTTTTCTCCCACACAGCGACAACCAGAACCAGCTGGACATGTTCAGTTAGTTGGTTTAGAAGCTTCATTAGGGAAAGTTTCTCCCCTTTTTCCTACATACTTCAAAGGGCAGACAGAAGAGCTCTTCCTGACACACACTGGAAGTTCTGGAAAGAGAGATATGGATAAAGGAGAACAAAGAGTTGAGCCCTAATCTTCACTGTCTCCAAGAAGCACATTAACAAGTGAACTGTTCCCTCAAGTCTTCAGGGGCTTTGAATTTCTGCCATTCTATGAACTACCCTGAATTATAACAGCTTATATGGAATAAAATAACCGGCCAGTATTACTTTGCTTGCCACTTGATTCTACAAGGGATGCGAGTGAGGAGCTGGCTGACGTTCTCCCAGTTTTTTTCCTTAATTATTCCCCCAGGACACCGCCTTTCCCAGCCACTGGCACAGCTAATCACCTCAAGTTCTCCTCTGCTGGGGTTTGTACTAATTTGCCATCTCTCAGTCGGGCTTTCAAAAATGGAAAAGCAGCTTTCCAGATGCTGTTGCAGAGCACTGCACAGGGCTCTTGATTCATCCTGATCATTACTGTCCTTCTGTGGCTCCATTTTCTTGCTCTCTCCTCCCACGTCCCACATACGTCACCCCTCTGTGTTTTCAAAGCTCTTTGAAGCATCTCTTAATGCATCATCAATTACTCAGTAACAAAAAGTCCAGCAGAATCTTCCACGTATTGGAAAATTTGGCACCGAAGTACCCTTTGTTTCACTCTCTCACTCTCTCCCATGTTGCCTTTTAGCTTTGGAAAGATGTTTTTAAGAGGTTCAACAAAGCTGCCTTTCATCTTCTCTGAACCCATCCTTAAAGCCCTTTGTGTCGTCACACCACAGCCCTGACCTTTAATTATACCAGGGGATCACAGTAGCCACTTTGACCACCACACTTTCATTTCATCAGGCTCCATCTGTGCTCAGGCAGCTTCTTCTCTTATCCTGAGGCTGCAAGGTTTGGGCATTCTCTTTTTTTTTGGTATGGTTGGCTGATACAATCCACAGTGTTAGCCAATATGTTCCTAGATGCTGTGAGAACAGAATTACACAGATTTACTTAACCATGGTCTTCGAAGAACTGCCATGAGAGCTTTTGCCATGCCACTAGCACAACAATTCAATACACATTCTTATAAAAAGAGAGACAGATGTACTACTCACCCAAATTATTGTTCCTAATATTTGCAAGGCAATTTCACGCTCAAGATCAGAAATTATATGAGCAGCAGTGGGATGTTTGCACAACTGGACTTCAAGCCAATGGCTGAAATATAAAACACATTCTTGTTCCTGCACCTGTGCCAGCTCCTCTCTTCCTGCAGGACTCAGAGGGGCTGCACAATGCAGGAACACAACTGCAAGGGAAATCTGTTTTACATACAAAATGTGCACCAGATAAGGAAGGAAACCTTATGAAAGGAAGTGTATCAGTTCTTCTCTCTTTCTCTCATTCTCTTTGTTGGGGGCAGACCTGGACCACCCATGTGACAGGACCAACGTGGGATCTAAGCACTGGTGATCCTTGTTCTATTTCTCTCTCTGTCACCTTTACGTCTGCCCTCTCCTGCATTTTCTGGGCATAGTTATCCTACTCTACCCCTTCCTCCATTCCAAAGTTTATTAAGAGGACTGGGAGTTTCTCAATTATAATTGTAATTATAAAAGTTGACATCTCGCTACCTGAAGTTTGTTGCTGGAGCTTGTAAAATTCAAGGGTTTGTTAACCAAAGCTTTTGAGAGTTATCAGTGGCTAATTTCTGGGGTTAAGGCAACTGGACAACAAAGCATAAGAGTTTCCTTGACACTCTCAGCCTGATGAGAATTTATAATGAACATCTTGCCCCCTACCAAATGAGTCAAGACATTTGGGACTCTCTGCCTCTGGGAGGGTATCCTGTTGTGTAAGCATGTTGGGAAATCTGAACATTAATCCTGAACACAATCGTCAGCTGAGGATTTTCGTGGTAAAAGGTGAAATGTTTACATCTCAGGGTGCATCTTCCAGAAGCACAGCACTGCAAGGCTGCCCCTTCTCCTACTTCCAAGTTCTACTGAGTGCACTCGATCTCTAACGAAAGCAATCAACGGCAATGAAAACTGCCTGGCTTATTGGACTGACACGTTTTCACTTTGCAAGCAAAAGAAACATTTCATACCAAATGCAGCTCATGATCAACGGTCAGCAATCGAGACCATTTAATTCACACATATTTTTACTGCTCTTCTTGTGCAGGTTGCCATATACTGATCAGCTGTGTTTACACACTGCTTTCATTAATAAATCAGTGCAGGGTACATTCATTTTACTAGCTAATTTGCTTGAAACTGATTGCCTGAGGCAGAGCCACTGAAGTGAAGCACCTATAGTTTTTCTGAAAAATATAAAACCACTTTCCATTAGTTTTAAAGATCAGCCACTTTATTATACAAAATACCTCATTTTTTACCCCAGTCAAGAAATAGGGAGGTTTTAAATTAGATAATTAATTATTAGAAAATGTCTGTTCTTTGCCCAGAGTGTAACCAAAATGAATCACCAATTCAGTTCATTTTAACTTCTCCCCTCAACACTCATATCAGCAGAGTTGTTAAACTCTTCGCACGATCACTGAATCTTAAATCTATAAACCTCGTCATCCCAGCAGGAGGTTTTCATCTGAGATCTCTTGTGCCAAATCCAGAATTCATTTTAAAATGCAGGCTCATAACTTCATTCCAATGTGTTTGAAAAAAGCCATGGTTTTCTGTCACAATCTGGAAATTGGACATTTCTATTACCATCTCTAGGAGGAAAACATCCAAGAAGAATCTCTACATATTGCTACCCTTTTTTTTTCACTTGGATTTCATAAACAAAATTAAAGGGAAGCTAATAATGCAAGTAAATCTTTGTTTTGGGGTTCTTACTGGAAGCCCATATAATTGCAAGACCATAAAGTGAAAACTGCAAAACGAAACAACCACAACACTGAAAATCACAGCTTGTTTAGTATTCTTTAGTCTACTTTATTAATGATAAGCAACAATTACAAAGTAAATTAGCAAACAAAACCAAAAAACACCAGATGCACCCTGTATATCTTGGATTTTATTTTGCTGGCATCTACATAAAATACAATCCTATTCTTTCTGTTGAAAGGAGAGACTACTCTGCAGAAGGGAATCGAACAACACTTTATCTCACACAGATACTCAAAATGGAGGTTACAAGAGGCACAAGACTTCATCCTCACCCCTAGTGAGGGTCATATTTATAGAGAAAGTGACTCTGACTCTCCTGCCACGCACTGCTGTCTCTGTCTCCTCAATCTCAGCCTTCTGCAGGCACTCAGTCTGCTCCTCAATGTTCCCCTGCCCTGGTCCCACAGGTCACTCTGTTTGCAGGGCAGGACGTCCAGTCCCCAACAACACCGTGCTCTCCCTGACCTCACACCCATTTAAACAGTTCCTTCCTAAACTGGGGATTCAAAAACTAAACATTCATGCCCTCAAAGGGGCTCTCCCTGCCCAGGGCAGGACTTGGCATTTGTTGCTGTTTACGGGTCCTTTTGGCTTGTTTCCCCAGCGTGGCCCCTCTTGGTGGCACTGCTGCCCTTCAGGGAATCCCCTGGTCACCTGTCAGGGGTCCCTTGTTATAAAAATGGGGCATCCATGAAGACGTGAAACAAAGGAGGCCCCAGACAGAGCCCACGTGTCACAAAGCTCCAGAGTGATGTGGCTGATCCTCTACTGCCCTCTGAGTCCCTCCATACAACCAGGATTTTCCTGTGCCTCCCTGTCCATCCCCTGAGACACCACAGCCCAGCGTGGATGTGGGAACGGTGACAGTGCCGAGGCCCCTGCTCTAGCCCAGGCACAGGACACCCTCTCCTCTCCCCCACACACCTCCAGCCATCTCTCCCCAGGACATCAGGTGGGTCAGGTGTGATTGAACCCATTCTCACAGCTCCAAGGCACCTTCTCCATCCCATACCCAGGAACGTGCTCCATGGCTTTCCCAGGGACCCAGCAAGGCTGGCCAGCCTGGAGCTTCCCCCTCTGCTGACCTTTTGGGCTTTGTGGAACACAGGTGCAACGTTCACCTTTGTTTGGTCACGAGGGCCACTCCTGGGCCACCCAGAGGTGACAGATGTCTTGCTCTGCACAGGCACTGGCCAGCTCCCAGCACCCTTGGATGAAATCCATTCTGTCCATCCTGTCCATCCTACCCCACTGACCTAGGGGGTGGTCTTATTATTTTCATTTTTTCTTCCCCTTTGCTCGGTCCCCTGCAACTGCAAAAGCAGATGTGGGGAAGGGCTTTGAGACGTGACACCAGAAATTACGAGCTTCCAGCTTGCCCCATCACGGAGATTTCCACCCACAGCTCCTTTGGGGGCAGTCCCTTAGATTTCCCTCCTCCCTCACAACACAGGACTGGAGCTGTTGGCAAAAGTAAACACCTGCAGCACCCATAGTTGAAAGACAGAGGTGTTCGTTTTGGGTACAAATAGTGTTCCCCAACTGGCACATTGCAAAAGGATGACTTCGCCATTTTGCATTAAAAAAACCTGACAAATGTTTTACACAGTTGCTGGCAAGCAACCCAGACAAAAAGCCCCAGATCATAAAGAGACTCCCAGTAGTTAAGGCTTGACACACCTAATGCAGTCCTGGCAGTTTTTATCTCTGTTTTTGCCTGAAAAACAGGAATCCAAACCCAGGAATGTAATTTAACGATCAAAAATTTCCGACAGGTTTTAGCCCACTCTGCAGTAGGCTGTAATACAGTTCTTTTTTCCCAAAGGATCTTTGAAACCATAAAATCCTAAACTATGTCTATAATAATAAAAACTGTACATCTGATCTGAAGATTTAATTATTTAGTTTGGACATAAAGTGACAGCTTGCAATATAGATAATAGTTTTGGCAAAGCTGCAGACATTAATCTACAGGCAGCTTCTGTGTAAAGTTATTCTGGCTGTACTCAATAGAAGTGTCATTGCATTATTAAAATCAAGAGAAGCCACAAAAATCCATGTTCCTCAAAAAGTTAAGTCTGAAAAGCAACCTACTTTCAACATCAAGTTTGAATTAACATCTATCAGGGCCCTTGGCCTTTGAACAATCAACAGAAAAATCAAAAATCCTGAAGTTCAACTGAGTTCAAACTGAGAAACGAACAAAAAAAAAAAAATAAACCAAAGAAAAAGAAGAAGGGATAAAATAATAGGCCAGAGAAAAGCAGTGGGTTAGGGTATAAAGTAAATCCCAAACCTGAAAACACTTTCAAATAACATCCTTTTTGACACAGTGAAGTCTACATTTTCTGCCCTAAGTGTACTGCAGCTGCACCTGGCTCTAGTTCTTGGCCATTATGACTTGTAACATGGCTAATTATCAGAACTATTAGAAAGCTTTCAATTAATTGAAGAGTTCCAGGAAAAGTGAAAAATTCCATGTAAAACCTTTGTGCAAAGGAAGAAATTACTATTTAATTAAAACCTCTGGCTTGAAGAAACAAAAAAAATTCCAGCCAAACAGAAGAGAACTACACCTCTTCCCACAAAAATGCATTTATAAATGAGTAAATATAGAAATAAATTTCTTTTTTACTCTGCCACACAACAGTATATGCAGCCTAAAAATTCAAGGTAGTTAGTGATAAACAAACTAGGTCACTACACAGATGCCAAGGATAAATATAGTTATTTTTAATGCAGGGGAACATTCCCAGACAATTTCTTGACAGCCTGAGATATCTGTACTGAATGCAGAAACCTGTTTTGTCTACAAACACCACCACCACTCTTCACTTTTTGGTGAACGCTTGCAGAATGTAAATACTGGCTAAAGATCTGTCCTGTGTTAGTGCTCACAGGTATGTCAGGGAAAGGCAAAAGCCAACAAAAAAATTACATGGCAGTGCAGCAATGCCCCCTCCTCTCCAGCTAATGCATCCTTGTACAATTCCTGCCATTTTCAACCAGACTCCACATGAGGTCTGGCAGGACCACGTGGGGACACACCTGTGCTGCCCCAAGAACAACACTGGCACTGCACCACAGACTCCAGAGAGATCCAATTTCTTCAAAGTCCTCATTTCCACCAGGAGAATATGGGGTCTGTTATGCCTTAAAGAGCATCAAGACCAAAATCTCTCCCTTTTCACCCAGACAGAAGAAACAGGAATTCATCAATCCCTGGTGGAATGATGCCCACCCCTCAGGCTGCTCCCCAAAGCACAAACCCTGGGTGAAGCCAAAGAGCAGAGGTGACTCAGGGAGAGTAGGAGGCAAAAGAAGTTGGTATTCTGTTTTTTAAACTGCATCAACTTTGAAGAAGCACCTTCCATAAGGCCAATTTCAGCAGATACACACTCTAGCCTGTAATCTACTAAAACAGCAATTTTGTGTCTTTTTTGTTGTTCTTTTTCAAAGAACACATGTAGTATCTCCAAAATCTTCAGTAGTGTTACTTCTGTATCTTACCAGAAAAGTGGGGCAGAGGAAAACCAGGCTCTTTCCAGAGCTGCTTTCCCTACAGAAAATTCGTTCTGAGATCCTACATAAAAGGCTTTTAAAAATTAGCCCAGCTGTTACAAGATGCATATACCATGCTGTAGACAGGCCAGGCATTCTCAGTTTCAATTGCAAAAGCTTCTTACATCTCATTTTGAAAACAAAAAGGAATGAGAATCTCTTGCATGCATGGTAATAAAGTGAGAATAACACTGAATGGCATTAACTGAGAGCTCTCCTGAAACAGCATTTCCAGGTGATTCCCTGCTTGTGAGATCCCTGATACTCTTTGGGTAAATATTTCCAGTACACCAACACCTCTCACACACACACACAGAATGAGATGGATATTCAAGCAGCTGCTGTGCCTGCAGTGCTGGAGCTGGCACACCAGGAGACCCAAAACATGGTTTTATCAGATATAAGTCATCAAAACTCATCATTTCTCTTGAAACTAGATGCCTTTTTCGACTTGATGTATTGACCTTTGTTTTCAGACTTCAGGGATGGAAGGTACAGACATGTCAAGGATAAGAGATGGGTGGCAACGACAGGAAAAAAACTTGATGTGACACAGAGGACAAAAGATTGCTATGAAAGATGCTACCACAGGACTTCACGATTACCTGACGGACTGCAGCATTAACAGAGTGAAACGGCAGCTTCCTGAAACTCAGAAATCATTAAAAGTATAGTTTGTTGCTACAATTCCTCAGCTCTGCAAATGGTGCTCCTCTAGATTAAAAAAATAATTTAAAAGATTTATTATTATATATCAGTGATCTTTATTGCAGTGAAGTTGGAGTACAGTTTTGGGATATTTCTCTTTCCCTCCTCTGCATCAAAACGAAATGTTTAGATAGAATTTAAAATTCGGTTCAGATTTTTCTACAAGTATAATACTTTAACCAAAATTCAACTGGAAAAGAAATCAATGTACTGATTTCTAATTGTTTATTACTCCTTAGGGGAAATTTTAAAAAAACCCACAGAACCCAGAGAATTTGTTTATCACAAAACCCAAACAATCAAGCAGGAGGCTAATTGGTCAAAATTAGTCAGTCACTAGTCTCAGGCATTTTGCAGAGTTTTCTCTTCTTCCTCCTGAAGTAACTGAAGCACACAATGGTTTTACCCATTTTGACTTATTTCTTTCTTCCTGCTCAGCCTTCAGCTGGTCTGAATGAAGGAGCCAGAACCACATCGACTCCCTGGTAGTTTTAAAACAGATTTCTTGCTTGGAAATAAGCCAGAGCAGGATTTCTAAGCCAGGCAGCTCCTCCTGTTTCCACTGAGAGCGCATGGGGGGAGCTTCCGAGCCTCTCCTGCTCTGCGCGGCCCAGGAGCGATCTTTATCCACAAGATGAATATTTGCAACAAAATAATTAGGGGAAAAAAAAATACCCCACTGTAATCTGTCCTCAATAAAATAACCTACTGGGACAGCCTAGTTAATCAACACTGGATCTGCCCCAGGATGGTGAGATGGCCACTTAGGACTGGGAGATGGCATGGGAAATGTGGAATTTGCTCCTCTGCCTTCATCCACACCAAGGCAAAGCAGACAGGAATGCAACGGATACTGATGAATCTGACTTCTACACATGGTTTCCACAGAGGGGGATACACAGCTACATACGAGGCGGGGGAAATCTGGCACCGTGTGCCTTAGGGTTGGTGCAGAAATGTATTTCTTGGCCAAAATTTTAAAAAAAAAAACCCAACGTGTATAACTGGCAGACCTGTAAAAAACTATCCGTAACACCCCCCCGAAGGAACCAGCTGAGGACACACTTAGTGTTCAACATCCCTGCCCATGCCACTTGCTCCTCCCTCCTTGTCCCCATCTCCCTTCCTTGCTCCATCACTGGGACTGGCCTGCTCCTGCCTTAAGCCATCCCAAGAAGACAAACCACCAGAGAATTGTACTGTTCTGCATGAGACAACCACCAGCGCTGGAATTAGGGAAAAGCCAGTGGCAAAGAAATTAGATGGGCTTTGGCCACACTGTCCAACCTCACAGGGCTGAGTGGCTCATCTCAGCCACGTCTTGCAGTAAAAAAACTTTGGAAACTCAGGAAGTTTCCTACAGAGCAGGTACTTGTTTCACCCCTCCCTGACCAAACTGCTCTGACCCACAAGTCAGAGCTGCACCTTTTACTGCTCCACTTGTACTGACACTCAGGATTTTGGCTTCGAGCTGCCAGAAAGAAGGTTTAGATTAAATATTAGGAGGAAATCCTTCACTGTGAGGGTGGGGAGGCCCTGGCACAGGGTGCCCAGAGCAGCTGTGGCTGCCCCTGGATCCCTGGCAGTGTCCGAGGCCAGGTTGGACATTGGGGCCTGGAGCAGCCTGGGACAGAGGAAGGTGTCCCTGCCCACAGCAGGGGTGGCACTGGATGGGCTTTAATATCCCTCTCCAACCCAAACCATTCTATTACTCTATAATTCTCTGGTTTTAAATGCACATTGTTATGTAATTATTCATCTCTACTGAAAGATATTGAGGCATACTAGAGCAGCCCCTGCTCTTGCTGTGTGAACCAATATAGATGTGGTATTAACATTAAGTCAATATATATAGTCAATCACACTTTATTCCATCTGATTTCTGAGCTCCTGTTCAGAATGTTGCTTTGATTTTTTTCCTCCCTGATGGATTTCACGAAAGAAAGGATACATCTGACACTACATTCCCAGCTATGCCTGACATTTCTTCAGTTACCTTTTTTTTTTTTTAAATGACTTTAGTGACAGGCTGAACCACAAGACCCACATTTGGAGAAGAGTTTAAGGTTAAGTAAAACCACCCCTAGGAAGGAACCAGAGCATTCACGTAACTGTGACACAGTACAAAAATGCAGCATTTCTAAGAGAAATTTCGGAAAGAATTCATCTCCCTGAATAAAGATAACAGGTTGACGAGAAGCCTGGTGAAGGAAGCCAAGATGTCAGAATAGGATGGGCTTGATCACACCCAGGAAAATGAAAGTCATTATTAAAGAGGTTGCTCTTTATCCTGAAGGGCTATCTGTAAGGAGTGCATTGTTCTGTACAAGGTCTGAAGGTAAAGCATAAAAAAAGGCACTAAAGAAATTACACAAAAGCATCATTAAAGGAACATATGTGCACCACAGAAGGGAGCTACTAGGTCATTTCAGCTACTTCCCATGAAAATAGCACATCATTTCCCCATCCACACTGTACATTATTCACAGTATCAAGCTAATCTTCCCTTAAGATTGTTCAAATAAACAGCACTGCATGGTTTTAAAACAGTTCTGGAATAGTATCTGAAAGCAATCAGCTAGTGGGTCTTAGTTTTTAACCTAGAAAAGACCTTGCAAAGCAATCCTGCGCAATTCCTCACACAAGCAAGGAATCTGACAAGTTACATTGCATGTAATAGTTTCTCCATCTCTACTTCAAAAGCCTGAGCTGGAAAAGGAGTAAAAAAACCCAAAAAACCTGCTGGCAAACAAATTAAAGCAGGGTGGTCTAAAGAACTGTAATACAGAGTAATCAGGGAGGCAACTTGGACTTCAGGGGCTGGTTGTGTGCAATGACACCCAGCAGTGACAGAAGCTCTCATACATGAGGGACAGACTGACTAAAAGATGTAAATAAATGCTAAACATGAAATAAATCTAATTTATTTCCTTTTTTTTTCTATTTTTCACGTCTCTGCTTCGCGCATGCAAGTCTTATCCGTAAGTATTTTTTGTGTGATCTGTTGTAGCTCCACTGTTGCAGAAACCTAAGACATGGGTAATCAGATGCCAGAAATTACTGTTATTTATGCTCTGCTGTCACAGCTCTCCATAATTATGCAGGTTGACACAGCATCTTGACAATGATAGGGAAAAAAGCAGGTTTTGCAGAGATTTTTTCAGCCTCCCTACACAGAAGCTCGGCAAATAAAATTACTGCAGCTAAAAATTAGCAAAGCAGCCATCTCTTTCACGTTTGGTTTGGGGTTTTTTTTTGGTCTGTCAGAAAGTTACTATTGTGAGAGCACTCAAAGACATGAATAAAAAGCTCTCTATGTCTAAATGGTAGCTTTATCCTACAGTAGGACCATGATCTGACTGTGCATAAATAAATGCCATGTGTTGTTTAGAATTGAAAACAATCAAGGAAAAAATAAGTAGCAAGAGGTGAGGGGCAGGAAGAAGGAGAGAAGTTTATTTGCAAAAGACTGAGAAAATGCCTTGTTTTGCATTAAAGATTTGAAACTCTGGAGTCCAAATCCATAGTGTGAAGCACTTAACAGTCACCTGAGCTGTCCCAGGTGTGCAAGCTACACTGCAGAGCGAGGCTGTTCACTGGTTAAACTACTGCATGCACAGAATCACAATATTCTGATAGAGCATTTGGGGTCAGGAAATTTCTCCATCAGCTTTAATCAAGAGCCACCGCTTGATGCAGAAACCGCATCCTGGGCGGGTTATGCCTCTGTATCTGACCCCGCTCTCCCACACACCACCTGGGAGAGGAGGCAGCAGGGAAATCCCACATCCAACCTCCCACCTCCTCTGGGGGAGACTTTACTCCCCTCTCTTGTCCCCTGCAGCCTCCAGGGTCACAGACGACCCACAGATCTGAGGCACATTTTTCGCTCACATCGTCAGACTCCTGCTGGGATGTGCCAAGCTCCTGCCCTGGCTCTGCTGAAAGAGCGCTGATCTTCTTGAGCCTCCTTATCCATCTGGTGCTCCTCCCTGCTGTCATCTGCGCACTTCAGCTTGCTGCTTTAAATACTGCGCCTGAAATCCTAACTCCTAAGACCGAAAACTTGTCGGTCTGCTGCTGCTCTTGGGAGAGCTGAGATAATCCAGGATTCTCCATTTAAACGAGACGAGGCAGAAGGATGGCTTGGCTGAGCAGGAACATTCTCTTGGAAATAAGGCAAAAAAGCAAGAGTGTGAATGCCCAGTGCGAGCAGGGCCAGGCGACATGGGAAGAACACAGATACTGCTGCCAGTGGAGAGAGAAAATTCGTGTGGCCAAAGCTTAGCTGGAGTTGGAGCTGCCAGAACCGTGGGGGACAATAAAAAGAGTGTTTTCAAATACATTAATGGCAATAGGCAGCGCAAAGATACCATTAGCCCATTCGAGGATGAGGATGGTCACCTCACAAACAGGGACAGGGACAAGGCAGAGGTGTTTAATGCATTCTTTGCCTTCTCCCTTGACTCCCTTGAGTCCCAGTGCCCTGCGCTGGGGGACCATGACTGTGAGAATGATCAACCCCCAGTCCACTCTGAAACTGTGTAGGATCTGCTGCTCTAGCTGGATCCCTACAAATCTATGGGGCCTGATGGGATTCATCCAAGAATCCTCAAAGAGCTGCTGATGTCATCACAAAACCTCTCTTTATGATTTTTGAGTGGTCTGAGGAGTTCAGAGAAGTCCCAGATGACTGGAAGCTGGAAAACATTGTCCCAGTTTTCAAGGAGAGCAAGAAGGAGGACCCTGGAAACTAAAGGTCTGTCAGTCTCACTTCAGGGCCTGGTACAGGTATGAAGATTATTCCGGGAGGTATTGAAAAACACCTGGAGGACAAGGCAGACACTGGTGACAGCCAGCATGGCTTCATGAGGGTAAAGCCCTGCTTGTCAAACCTGATCTCCTTTCATGAGGAGGTGACCCAGCCAGTGGATCAAGGGAAGCCAATTGACAGAATCTTTCTGGATTTCAGCAAAACTTTCCATACTGTCTTTCCCAGGATCATTCTGGAAAAAAATCCATCCCACAGCTGGATAAATACATCATGAGATGGGTAAGCAACTAGATCATGGGTTATGGTGACTGGGGTGACATCAGACTGGCAACCTGTCACTAGTGAGGTTCTGCAGGGCTCTGTCCTTGGCCCTGTGTTTCTCAACATCCTCATAAATGACCTGGATGTAGGACTGGAAGGAATCCTGAGCAAGTTCACAGACTATACAAACTGAGGGGAGTCGTCAACTCCCTTGAGGGCAGGCAGGGCCT
>VWPU01010585.1:0-39957 GCA_013398955.1 Callaeas wilsoni
GTTCTTGTGCTGCTGCAGTGCCCTGCTGAGAAAGGACCATTTTTGAGGTTGTCTTGTGCTGCTGCAGTGCCCTGCTGAGAAAGGATCATTTTTGCGGTTCTTGTGCTGCTGCTGTGCCCAGCTGCTTCCAGCGGCTCCCAGAGGAATTTGTGCCGTTTTCCCAACGAGCAAGTGCAGCTCTTGCTCTTTGCCACGAAAACAGAGGAAAGGAGAATATCCGTGTCTGGGTGAGGCACTGGAAAAGCAAAAGCAGTGCTGGTGGGAGCTGGAGGAGTGGCAGGAGCAGTGTTCTGTCACACGCTGCCTGTCCCAGCCCCGACTCAGACAAATTCTTCGCCGTTTTCCAAAAAATGCCTGCCAATTCCACGTGTTCCATTTTCCTCTTCCCCTCTCTGGGATGGTCATCCCTGGGTGACTCGTCTGGGCGGCTGGACCAGCTTTGGAAGGTCGGGGAAGCCTTCAAGGAAAAAAAATACTACAATAACCGAGAGGGTTTTGTTGTTTTCGTGGTCACTGCTTTGGTTTAGTGCTGCTGGGTGCTTGCTGCAGGTTATCCCACACCCCTGGCTCCCTGGGATGTGTCTGGGATCACCTGGAGCCTGCCAGGGCTGTTTCCTTTCACAGTTCCCTCCATTGACATCCACAGGCCAGGTGAAATGGAGCAGTTCCTGCCCACATTCCTCACTGGGACATTTGCCAGGGCACCACCAAACCCTCAGAGCTCCTTGGAGGAGTTTTCAGGGACATGGTGGTGGCAGAGCAGGAATTTCTGATGGGATTGCAGCAGGCAGAGCTGTTCTGGAACCACAGGGAGACCCTTGAAGCAAAGCAGAGTTTAGCAAAGGTCACAGATCTCCGCTTGTGGATCCAGCAATTCCTTGGAGGGGTTTTCAGGGACAAGATGAAGCCAGAGGAGGAATTTCTGATGGGATTGCAGCAGGCAGAGCTGTTCTGGAACCACAAGGAGACCTCTTAAGCAAAGCAGGGTGTAGCAAAGGTCAGGGATCTCAGCTCGTGGATCCAACAATTCCTTGGAGGGGTTTTCTGGGACATGGTGGTGGCAGAGCAGGAATTTCTGATGGGATTGCAGTGCACAGGGCTTGTCCGGAACCACAGTTTTCCACCACCTTGAAGCAAGGCAGAGTTTAGCAAAGGTCAGGGATCTCAGCTCGTGGATCCAGCAGTTCCTTGTAGGGGTTTTCAGGGACATGGTGGTGGCAGAGATGTTCTGGAATCACAGGGAGACCCTTTAAGCAAAGCAGGGTTTAGCAAAGGTCGGGGGTCTCAGCTCGTGGATCCAACAATTCCTTGGAGGGGTTTTCAGGGACAAGATGAAGCCAGAGCAGGAATTTCTGAAGGAATTACAGCAGGCAGAGCTGTTCTGGAACCACAGGGTTCCACCACCTTTAAGCAAAGCAGAGTCTAGCAAAGGTCAGGGATCTCAGCTCGTGGATCCAGCAGTTCCTTGTAGGGGTTTTCAGGGACATGGGGGTGGCAGAGATGTTCTGGAATCACACGGAGACCCTTTAAGCAAAGCAGGGTTTAGCAAAGGTCGGAGGTCTCAGCTCGTGGATCCAACAATTCCCACATTGGCTCGGAGGTAGGAGGAGCTGATCTAAGAGTTCTCGTTTTCCAACTGGAGCTTGTGGGAGGCTGGCTCCTTCCAGCTTTTGGGATAACGAGGCGGATAAAGCCCCACGAATGTTCTGTATCAGAATCCTTTCCTGACACCCTCACATGCTGCTCGGTTTGTCATCAGCTGCTCTCAGCCCCACAAATCCCCGCTGCCAACACACGAGCAAAGGGCTCGGAAAGAGTGGGGTTGGAAAAGAGGTGGGATCAGGCTCGCCCGCAGACTTCCCTTGTGTGCCAGGGCTCACAGACGTTTCGAGTTAAAGCAAGAAACAGCCAGGAAAAATGTGCAGATGCTTAATTCTCTGCAGGATTTATAATATTACACGGTGAGCGTTTGCACCCTATACAATAAAACCACGTTGGCTTTACTACATATAAAAGAAAACAAAACAAAAAAATCACAAGTTTGACAGCAATTAGGGTGAATAGACATTTATTTTATCCTTTTACTAGCAGGACCAATTGTGATTTTATGCTCTGAAAAAGCTCATTTTAAAGTTTTATGTCTGAAGTGGCCTTGCCAAATCGAGCTTAATATTGTTACATTAAATGGATGGTAAAATGTGTTCTTAAACCCCTCCATCCTGTAAAGGGCCTGGAAGCAGGGAGCTGCTGCTAATGAGAGGCAGGGCCTGAATCCCAGCCCCCGTGGCTGTTTGCTGGAGCAGCTGGAGGTGTTTGCCAGTCCCTCCCAGCATCGTCCTCGCTTCCCAGACTGCGTTGGCCATCCAAGCTCCTCGTCCCAGCCATGCAGAGCCCTGGCCACGGGCACAGCAGGAAACCCAGAGTGCCTGGAGCTGTGCTGGCGCTCTTCGAGGAGAGCTTTCCCATCTCCAGAACAGGCTCTCTCCCTTCCCACACCCCCAGCACTCCTTTTCGCCCTCTCTTCTGGCTTTTGGAAGCCTGGAACCCTTGGTCACAGCAGCTTCACAATGATCAGAGACACTCTGGTTCCATTTTCCTGTTTTCTTTTCTTCAGCCCTCCCCCAAAATCTTCATCATTTTGTGAGATGGCTCCAGGTGTGCAGGAGCTTTGTGCCCTTGGTGCTCAGATCCCTCCCACCACTCCTGGTCACAGCACCCTCCGAGAATCCCATGGAACCAGGTGATTCCACCCCCTCTGCACCCCAGATTTACCTGAGCCTCCAAATATTTGCTTTTTGCATGGTGAGTCAGGCATGGAGGGGCTGGAGCGTGTCCAGGGCTGGGATCGGAGGTGGGAAGGGGCTGGAGGTCCAGGAGAGGCTCAGGGAGCCGGGAAAGGGGCTGGAGCCCCGGGAGGGGCGGAGGGGGCTGGGGAAGGGGCTGGAGCACCAGGAGAGGCTCAGGGAGCCGGGAAAGGGGCTGGAGCCCCGGGAGGGGCGGAGGGGGCTGGGGAAGGGGCTGGAGCACCAGGAGAGGCTCAGGGAGCCGGGAAAGGGGCTGGAGCCCCGGGAGGGGCGGAGGGGGCTGGGGAAGGGGCTGGAGCACCAGGAGAGGCTCAGGGAGCCGGGAAAGGGGCTGGAGCCCCGGGAGGGGCGGAGGGGGCTGGGGAAGGGGCTGGAGCACCAGGAGAGGCTCAGGGAGCTGGGAAAGGGGCTCAGCCTGGAGAAAAGGAGGCTCAGGGGGTTCTTGTGGCTCTGCACAACACCCTAACAGGAGGTGGGAGTCAGGATCTGCGCCCAGGGTACTGGGACAGGATGAGAGGCGATGGCCTCAAGGGGTGGTCCAGGACATGAGGATGAATATCCTAAGGGAAGAGGCTGCTCAGCGAGGTTTCACCACCCCTGGAGGTGTCCAAGGAAGGCCTGGACGTGGCACTCCTTGCTCTGGGCTGGGGACAAGGTAGGCCAAGCTGTGACCGAGGCCACGGTGACCTCGGAGGGCTTTTCCCAGGATTCCATGGATGCTGTGCCCCAGGAATCATGCTTGGCACTCACTTGTGCACTGTGCCACCAGTGCAAAGATGAGCCCAGAAGCTGCAGCAAGAGCTGGGCTGGAGAGGAAACGCCCCCAGGAGCTGAGGGACGGGAGGGACTGATGTGCTTTCCTGAGATTAAAATTCCCCTCCTCGTGCGCAGGGCTCCTCAAACTGGTTCAGCAGTGCCCCAGCGCTGGTGGAAGGTGCCAAAATTCCCAGCACTGCCCCAACTCCCCGCAAAGTTCAGCACTCCCAGAGGGCGTGGAGAGCTTCCCATGCACACCCAGCCCTGTCCTCGCCTCCCTCCCCGGATGAGACGAGGAAATAACGCTCAGAGGCTGAGAGGGGATAATTACAGGGTAAAACCGAAGGTGAGGGATTGCCTGGAGGGGCCACGGGAGCGCTGCAGGTCCTGGAAGCTGCGCCAGCAGAACTCCCAGCTCCTTCCAGCAGAGCAGGACTCCTGGGCATGGAGCTCCCTGCAGACCTGGGCCTAATCTGGGGATTATTTTTCAAGGCCACTTTAACTCCTCCGAGACTCTTGCTCAATAAAAGGCTGAAATGTCAGGGTTGTGTAAGGAGGACGAAGCCAAGGGAAAGTTACGTGAAACTGGGCTGGAAACGCGCTGCTCCTGCTAAAAGCTGTCCCAGAGCCTGCTGCTTTATCAGGAGCGGGCACTGGGGCTGGAAAAGAGCTCAGATGGCTGTCGTGCAGATCTGCAGGCCAGGAATTAATGTCAGATGATGTTTTCTGTCATTCACTTTTATTAATTATAAAGATAAGGCTCCATGCTGCAAAAGAAAACCAAACCAGAACCCATCATCCCAACAAAACCACCCCAAGATCACTGACATTCTTTGGATTTGCCCACCAAACCCAGGGGTTTTTTTACCAATGTCTCAGGCTCCATGCTGCAAAAGAAAACCAAACCAGAACCCATCATCCCAACAAAACCACCCCAAGATCACTGACATTCTTTGGATTTGCCCACCAAACCCAGGGGTTTTTTTACCAATGTCTCAGGCTCCATGCTGCAAAAGAAAACCAAACCAGAACCCATCATCCCAACAAAACCACCCCAAGATCACTGACATTCTTTGGATTTGCCCACCAAACCCAGGGGTTTTTTTACCAATGTCTCAGGCTCCATGCTGCAAAAGAAAACCAAACCAGAACCCATCATCCCAACAAAACCACCCCAAGATCACTGACATTCTTTGGATTTGCCCACCAAATCTGGGGTTTTTCCTACCAATGTCTCAGCCCCCATCCTTCACTTCCGTGAAGTTCCTGATCAGGTTGAAATGGAGCAGGAGGAGTTGGATGAATTCTCCCTGGGATGGGAGGACGGAGGAGGCGTTTCCCTGCAGCCAGCCCTCCCTCCTGCCTGTCCTTGCTAGGGCTGGATTAGGCCAAACCGGGCTGGACCTGCCTTGGAAAGGTGCCGATCCTAAGGAGTGAACACATCCTTCCGGAGATTCCTGCACTGGCAGTTGTGACACAAATTCACCCGTGTTCCCCAAAAGCCCTCTGCCATTCACTTAGGAGACGTTGTTCAGCCACACTGAAGGCTCAGTATATCAAAATTCCTTTAATTACAGCACAAACAGGCACTTCCGAGCAGTATTGACCCGGCTTTTCTTTCTCCAGGTTCTTGCTGAAAGCTTTCCTAGCTTTCCTAGGGAGGTGATTTCCAGCCTCTTTGTTCCATGGCACTTATTAAACAATTCTTTCTGACGGCCTTAAATGCAAACAGCGAGACTGCAGCAACTGGGAAATTAAAAATATATCGTTAATACAACGCCAGAGGCACTTTTTTCTCCCCCATGAATGACAGCATTTGCTTTTTAAAATGGAACTGTTCTTTAAACAAATCATGTTTAGTTACTGACTTGTGTCATAAACTTCTGGTCAATCATTTAGGGAAAGGTCTTAAATGCGGATTTAAATTCAATATTTATAACATTTGTTGTTAACAAATATATTTAATATTCCTATTTTGTTTATGGGTTTTTCAGCCTGGAGAAAGGAAAGCTCTGGGGAGACCTCAGAGCCCCTTCCAGTGCCTAAAGGGGCTCCAGGAGAGATGGAAAGGGACTGGGAACAAGGGATGGAGGGACAGGACACAGGGAATGGCTTCAAACTGAGACAGGGCAGGGATGGATGGGATATTGGGAAGGAATGAGGGTGGGGACGGGCTGGGATGGAATTCCCAGAGCAGCTGTGGCTGCCCCTGGATCTCTGGAAGTGCCCAAGGCCAGGCTGGACTGGGGTCAGAGCCACCTGGGACAGTGGAAGGTGTCCCTGCCCATGGCAGGGGGTGGCACTGGATGAGCTTTGAGGTCCCATCCCACCCAAACCATTCCATGATACCATGAGTTAAAACTCAATAAATGTGGATTGGAACTCCATGTTTCCCAGCTGGAATTAAAACATTTAATTTGGGACCCATCTGCTTGGTGTGGTTACTCAGGAGGCAGGCAGCTGATCCAGAGCCCTGGGCATTCACTGGGCACATCAATTCCTTCCCTGTTTTCCAGAGTCCGGGTGGAGTTTCAGCCCCCTCACAGCTGAATTTAGGCAGAGCTGTGCCCAGCAGGCAGGGGACAGTCGGTGACAAATCTGCCCTCGGGGGACAGTCGGTGACAAATCTGCCCTCGGGGCTGCTCCTGAGGCCTGCCCGGGCTGTGGCTTCAAGCGGCATCGCTTGGGGATGCTGCAAATCCCTTCAGAGCAAACAAAGCCACAGCCTGGGACTGGAAACTGGGATGAACTCCATGGAAATTAAGTGGGAATGAAGTGCAGCACTCTGTTTTCACCACTCCACCGTGATCAAATTGTAGATTTCCCCACAATTAATCATCCCTCTCCCTCCACGAGCACGTTCAGCTGTCCCTTCCACCGCTGCCACGTGTCTTTGTTTTCAAACATCGTTTTCTGTTCCAGACGGAGCCGTCAGCTTTCCCAGGGGAACTCGTCGGGATGTTGGGCAAGAGGCAACGGCCTGGGACGGCGCTGCCAGCGGAGGTGGCAACGGGGAAAGTGCTGCCTTGGGAGGGTTGTGCAAGGGTTGTGTTCCAGGCACTGCGAGGGTTGGAGCCAGGCCAGTTTTCCAGCCTGCCAACTTCAGGAATAAAATCCGTGCCGGGCGGGAAGGGAGAAAGCAGCCCCGGGGATTCAGTGGTGTTCCCAGGGCTAATGAGGGAATCCACTCGCTGCAGGTACAATTAGCAGGAAAGAAAATAAGTATTAACCGGTCTGGGCTGGAATGGCTTTCTTTGCCTCACACCTTGGTGACACTCCTTGAACTGAACACCTGCGGGGTGGTTTGGAGCCAAATCGGGAAGGTCTCCACCCAGAACGCTTCTCGAGGAGGGCTCCAAGGGCGCACGGGGGATTACAGCTCCGAGCTGGCATCGAGTCTCCATCGGATGGCTCTGTGCAGATGGGCTCAGGCTGTAATTTATAAACAGACCTTCCGTCTCCACGTCCACGTGAAACGGAGGTGGCGCCTAGGAGGAACCAGCAGCAAGATGCAGTCGTGATTTGCAGCCCGTCTTTTAAAATC
The DNA here is from genome assembly GCA_013398955.1 of Callaeas wilsoni. Lineage (NCBI taxonomy): Eukaryota > Metazoa > Chordata > Aves > Passeriformes > Callaeidae > Callaeas > Callaeas wilsoni. The sequence goes on from VWPU01010585.1 coordinate 7,105, forward strand.
AAGTGTGAAATCTCCGGGTTGATTGGGGTGGGGGTGATGATTTCAGTGGAATGATCTTTATTGCCCAATCCTCCCTTTCTCAGCTCATGAACTCATAAACACACGAAGATAAACATGTTAGAGTGCCTCCAAGTGCAGAGATACCAGCGTGTGCCAGACCAGAAAATTCTAGCCCTAAAGAAAGCCAAAACCCCAGAATTTGGACGTTCATCCCCTCAGCACTGAGCACAGGGCCGAGGGTGAATGTGCTGTTAATTTTGGCCACCTCCAGTAGGTGCCTGAAGTGGAGTGGAAGGAACAAGTGCCAGATGTTGCTCTGTGCAGACCTGGTGTCACTGGGAGGAGAAGGTGCTTCAGGGAGAGCATTAATTTGGGAGGGGCCTAAAATAATTAAATAACTGAATGTCGCAGCGTTTTAGTTTATACAGGAGGAGAAACTCTGGCAGCGTGAGTCAGGCCCTCTTCTAAGAATGACTAATATTATAAACAAATGGTAAGATAGAGGCACTAAACTCTCTTTTCTGACTGCACTTCTTAAAGGTCATAAAACCGATCGAGTTTTCCAGTTTCAGCTTTTCCCATCGACTTTGCTGAGCAGTAATCAGGTCATTGGGCCACTTCCCTTGGACACTGACCAATGCATCCTCAGCTTTATCCTAAATATAGCAGACCTTTTTTTAGCATCGTTGGTTTTCCCACTTTTTTTTTTAAAAAATTTTTTTTTTTTCACTTGACTCCCTCAAAGCGAGTTTAGCGCAGCAGGAAGGTGCCAGGTCGACATCACTGGAAAATGACGTCGCAGGGCTGCAGTTTCTGCACGGAGAGCAGGCTGTGTTTATCCACAGCACGCTGGCAGCGCACCTCCTGCACCTCTCCACCGGCCTGCCTTAAGCCTGACCTGTGGGAACCAGGCTGGGCTCAAACCGCTCCGTGCGGGCAGCCAACAAATCCACCAAATCCACCAAATCCACCAAATCCACCAAATCCCCTGGTCCTGGTAGCTTTGGGAGCCAGGCAGCGCTCAGGCTGCAGCTGCAGCTTCCATGGCACCAGTAACATCCTCCTGCCCAGGAGTCTTACCCGGAAAAGCTGGGATTTGGCTTCTCCATGTCCTGCTGTTGGAAGATGAGGTGTCTGCTCCGAGCTGGACGCTCCCTGGAAGGGTGAGGAGGCCCTGGCACAGGGTGCCCAGAGCAGCTGTGGCTGCCCCTGGATCTCGGGAAGCGTTCAAGGCCAGGCTGGATGGGGCTTGGAGCCACCTGGGAGAGTGGAAACTGTCCCTGCCCACGGCAGGGGTGGATTTAAATGATCTTTAAGGTCCCCTCTAACCCAAATCATTCCATGTTTCCATGATTCCCTGAAAAAGGGAAGGACCTATGAGAGGGAGCTGGCACAACTCCATTTCTAACTTTCCTCTGTGCTGTTGGCTTTGAAGTGGACTTGAGAAACAGCTTAAACCAGACAGGTGGCCTAGAGCTGGGCAGAGCTTAGCGAGCTGAATCCCACCCAAAGCGAGGGGAGGCAGAGCGCCGCTGAACAGCCTGGGGTTGTTCCAACCGCTCCGTATTTTCTTAGGCCCCAGTCCTCCCCTGGATTCCCAGAGGCTCCTTCTGCTGTGCTGACCCCATTCCTGGAGCAGAGGTGCCACTGCGGAGCCTCCGGGGCGCAGTGACACGCCGGGGCAGCTCCAGTGACACCTTCACCTGCACAGCCTCGCGCAACACCCGGAGCCGTGGGGCAAACGCGGCCCGTAGCTCTGCTGAGGAGCAACACACCGGGCTCTGAGTAAACAGGACTTTAATTAAATGGAAATAACTCTGCCCTGCTGTTTATTGTGTCACCGAGAAGTTTCCCACTCGGTCTAACCGCTACAATTTGCTCCCATAATTGCAACTCCGTGTTTTGCAAAATGCACGATGCTTCTCACTTCCAATCCGTGGAAACTATCCCAGATCGACCCTGACAGCTCCCAGCTTTCCCTTTTTTCCCCCCTGTGTGCTTTCATTTCTCTTGCTCGCTCTTGGCATGGTGCTTTGGAAGCTGCAGGGCTGCTTGCAGGGTGTTCTTATTAAAAACCAGCAGAGCAAGATGTCCCCAAATATATTCCTGCTCATGATGTCCTGCAAATGCTGTTCCAATGCCTTCCATGAAGCCCAAGGAAATAAAACTGCTGGAATGCTCTCCATGTCCCAAATTGTAGGAATGATACGGCTTGGCTTCAGTGCTACAGATGCTCCACAGTGCAGTGGGTTTAAGTACAATTTTGTAGGAATGTTGTAGGAGCTTTCTCCCACAGTTTAGGCTTTGTCGTTCAGTCTCCTGGGTGTTCTGGCAGAGGGGAGGCTCCAAGAGCTGCTCTGAGGGACCTGCCTGGCACACTTTGGTCTCTTGGGGAATTCAAGGCTTCAGGAAATACTTTCTCCTCGTTTCTGAACTCATGAAGGAGCTCAGCAACGAGGAGACCTGCGGCTCTGCCACCGGCAGTGGTGCAGCTGCAAGGAGAGGCCCTGTGCAAATCCACCCCCAGGGATTTTACAGTGGGGCTGCAGAGGCGTGGTGGTGCCTTAGGATTTTAGCTTTTATATTTTCATATATCTGTAATCCTGCAGTTCTTTAGTGTGTAACTCTGAGCTCCACACAGAGTGTGAGCAACTGCTGTTCCCATTTGGGTCAGACACAACAATTCCTCTCCAGGCCTGGGAATCAAGGACACCTCACTGTCTCAGGCCCCGAGAAATGGAAACAAAAGTGAGTTGGGGGGAGCAAACTGAGAGAATGGGACTGCACTGCCTGAAGCTGGAATTGCACAATTAACCTCTGATATGCAAATGGACAGAACTTCTATCTGTCCCCAAAACGTGTGGCTGTGTCCATCCTGGGTGCAGTCTCTGCGAGACTCCTGCACTGCCCAAGGTGCGCCCTGGGAAGGCCTTTCCATAAATCCCTGCCCTTTATCCTTTCACTCTGCCCAGCCTCTGCTCCAGGGCAGCCTCTACAAGGCATCAGTGGGACAAAGAAGCATTTGAATTTCCAAGATCTCTCACAATCTCCATTCACTTCTTGCCTCTGCTAAAGGTTTTCTGCAAAGCCTGGATGAATCAAATAGGTGAGACTGATCCTAGAGAGCTTCTGTCATCCCAGGGGACACCCAGGGACTGCTGACATCCACTGGGAAGAGCTGCACATCTGCAGAGAGGAATTCAATGCACTTCATTCCATTTCACGTTGAGGTATTGGGTGTTGTCCTTCGGTTCTGCTGGAGAAATAACAGGGATTTCTTCCTTCGGCCCTTGGGCCTTCAGAAGCCTCGACCATCCTGAAATCCCACCAAACAGTGAAAACCAAACAAGACACCAAAACCATTTCCACTCAGCTCCGTAACGTGCGAGAAGAAGGAGAAAAGACCATTTTAAAGCATGTTTTACAATTTTCTGTCTCCAAAGAAGCCCGGCCAGTGGGTTTGTCTTTGGATAGACAGATATTTGTCACTCTATTATTGTTTTACAGTGTCAGCTCCAGACACTTAAGTATTGTTGGAATGCAGTAGGGGGGGAAAAAAAATCATGTTTTAAATCTCCGATGGGGTAATAAACTGCAGCCAGGAGCTAATTGTGCTGAAACTTGATCTTTTACAATCTGTTATTGCTGGAGTGGGACTCCCCAAGCCCGGAGCACTGGGGTTTGTTCCACCATTAGTTAGGTCGTACACACACACTCCCCAAAACCCCCAGATCACAGCTCTGCTCCCAGCTGGGGACTTCGCTCCAATCCTCCAAGCGATCGATGCATTTTGGACATGAAACCGGCGAGGGAGGGGATTAATCCTCATCAAGTTTAATGGCTCGCTGTGGATTTGCTTCCTACAAACTTTCTTCCACCCAAGAAGTGCTGAGCATGTTGTACCCCTCCTGTCAGGAGGAAAATGAATCATTGCCCAGAGCCTGGAAGGCCAGAGGTGAATTGGAAGCCGCGCTGTGGAACACTCACACTGCAGAATTATTATTTTCTTTTTACGCCAGCATTAAATAATATTTGAGCTCAGGGTGGCCAACCCAACGGGTGGTTTCAATGCTGAATGAGACCAGAGAAAGGGTCCATCCATCATGGGCTCAGCTCAGGTTTTGTTCAACAATCTTTTTTTTTTTTTTTTTTTTTTGGTTTGTCCCAAACTTTGCATCGACCAGATTGCAAAATGCCAAGTCCAACTTCTAAATGTTAAGCCCCAGTCTGGATGAAATTTTTGGCTGGAAAATGTTTTGAAGGTCCAATAAAAGAGATGTTCTTTCCCAGTGTTTTTCTCATCTGGGTGAGGCCGATTAATAGATGTGCCTGGTTAAAACTGGAGAATTATTCCGAGGATATTTTAGCCAAGGAGAATGAGATTTATTGAGGCTGGTGCAGTTTTGGGGTCACATTTCAATGGGAATTCGCTGCATTTTAATTTTCAGATTTTTCAGCCGTAAAATGTGGTGTGAAGATTCGTTCTCTTCAGGTTTTCACCCAGTCCTGGGCTCACAGAATCTCCTGAGCTGGAAGGGACCCCTGAGGGTCGTGGAGGGTCACTAAGGACCTTTGTATTTCCTGGGCTCTGAGCAGTTCAGCAGCCAATTGTGGGCAGAGTTCACTGCAGATTCAGCTGCAGAGGGGTGCAGATAAATTCAGATTCATCAGGAGTGCCCGAGGAAGTGTCCCAGGCCAGGCTGGACAGGGCTTGGAGCAGCCTGGGATGGAGAAAAGTGTCCCTGTCCATGGCAGGAGGTGGAACTGGATGAGCTTTAAGGACCTTTCCAACCCAAACCATTCCACGATTCTGTTCTGAGATTCTGCATCTGGAATGGAGCTGAGGGTTCTGGGTGTCTGTGTTGGTACTGACAGGGGGGAAAAAAAATCAATTTTCTCCCTAAAGCTGAGAAATCCCTGATTGTTCTGCATGTCTGGGGTGACTGAGCAGCCCATTAGCACCACCCAGGTGGGGAGCAAAGCCCGTGGCTGCTTTCCACAGTGAGCATCTGACAAGGAGACAAAATAATTGTAGAGCCTGTGATACTTAATCCAAAAGTGAAGAGCTTGGCACTCCGAGGGCCCAGGCACGCAGGGAGCACATGGGAAGGGAGGAAGTGTTTTACACAACCATTTGTCAGGCCTGAGCTCTCATTAAACATGGTCAGCCTCTCTTCCCGAGGAAATTCGCTCCCTCCTGCCCGAGGAGAGCTGAGATGTCCATGGATATCCACCCTTCAACTCCCATGGTTCGGACACAGCAATTAGAAACTAATTACACCAAAACACTTAATCCCAATACAGGGAGGGGGAAAAGAAACTGCTGAAATTCGGAGTTGTTAATCCATCATTCCAAGGGAACAAGTGCCAAAGGGAAGGAACGGAGCTGGGCCCAAAGCAGCTCGAGGAGGTTTGGCTGTTTACACTTTCTTTAAGTGCGTGTTTGGTCACAGGGGGTCTGACTGGGATCGTGTTGATATTCATCTTTCCAGGGGCAGTTCCAAATGTAAGAGTTAAAGTTTATTCTCAGCGCTCTCCGTGCATCTGAGTTTAGCTCAGCCAAGGCAAGAATTAAATGCAGCTTTGGTGTAACTAATGAGAAAAACTCGTACTGAAAAAAAAAAAGAGAGCCTTTCACTCATGGATGCTTCCCAAAGAGATGCTGTGGTTGATTAGAGCTGATTTAATTACGGTGCATTACAAAGAGCACATCTCCTCTTCCCTGGGCAGCGCCTCGCCTTGCACAGTGTGGATAACCAGGAATCCTTCCAAAGCGTGGAACACACCCCCTGCCATGTGCACAGCAACCCCTGGACCGTGTGCTCCCAGAGATTTCCCATGCCAGGAGTATTTTCCAGTTCTGTGTGAGCCGACCAAAGTCAGAGGTTGATGAGAAAGAGAAATTCCTTGATAAAATCTGAAGTCATTGTGCTCTACAGTCAAAGCAAGTGAGGGGACAGCAAAATGTTCCTGCTTCCAGGAACCAGGAATTGTGATCATTTTTGACAAAAGCCAGAAAAATTAAAACGTATCTTTAGAAACTTTGGATTTCACAACAGAATGCTGTTGCACTGGGAAAACATCAATCAGCTCTGCCCGGCAGATCCTGCTGGGTGTCTGGAGAAGTGGAGGAGAAACCTTTGGGTGATCCACGTTCCTCCTCCTTCTCCCCTGACTTTGAGAGGGGCCAAAAAAAGCTCCAGGGTCACCATCACGTTTGGGGCTGAGGAGTTTGGCAGGTAAAGAATATTCCACAGGCTCAGGGGGGACGCAGAGCTGAGTCCAAGTGGAGCCCAAGCTCAGCTCTGCACAAGAGAGACGTTGATTGTTTTGGCCTCTTTCCTTTGCTCCAGGGGAAAATCGAGGCACCCTTCTTGGGATATTATTGGTGCGAAATCATAAGTTAGAGTTTTATTACCAGTGGCTGTGTGCGTGTGAGGGAGAGAGGAGGAGGTGCTGGGCACAGGAGAGCATAACCACTCTTTTGTAACCATGAATCCATTCTTTTTTATTTCGCTTTGCAAAACACAGGTTTAATTTAGGGAGAGAAAAATAGAAAAACATAGAATTTACTTTTCCATACAGCACCAAACAGCCACGTTTTGAATATTTATATTTCATTTAAAGCCTTTTAGTCTTCAGACTTTAATTCTTCATTTTGCATTGCTGAAAAAAAAGATTTAAAAAAAAAAGAAATAGGTGGGCTGTAAAGACTTATTCTCGCTTTATAAAATTGCAAATTATTTTAGCCCACCTCACATATTGATCTAGAGCAACCATGTTTTCCATGTAAAAACATCTCCCTGCATTTCGTCCCTTCACAGATTTCAAAGCTCCCCGGTCTGTGTTGAGTTGTAAAGTTCTATTCAATGGCTTGGTTCTCTTCCAAAAAAGCTGGCTGAGAAATTTGGATCTGGAATCAGCGTTGTTGGGGGAAATGTTTTCCCCCATTAACTGCAGGATGTTTTCATTGATTGTTTTGCACGTGGTATGGATTTATTTACTTTTCCCGATGTCAGAAACCTCAGCTGGGATATTTGGTAGAGTCCAAAACCAACAGGTTTTAGCAACTGGAAGATTTTTGTGGAATTAGGACAATGTCCCCTTCTTTGGGGCAACAAGCACTTTGCTGTCCTGGCCTTTCTGTGGCTGTGGACATTTGTCCATCTGCTGATTTGTGCTTTTCCTGCAGCTCATCCCTCACCATCACCCTTCTCTCACAAACTGTGTCTGGTCCTCTGCATTTGTTGTCAGTGGGAGTCAAATCCATCATGACTGGTTGGTGGCTGCCCCTGGATCCCTGGAAGTGTCCAAGGCCAGGCTGGACGGGGCTTGGAGCACCCTGGGACAGTGGAAGATGTCTCTGCCCATGGCAGGGTGTAGGATGGGATGAAATTTAAGGTCCTTTCCAGCCGAAACCATTCTGGGATTCTGGGATTGTGTGATAAGATGTCCTCTCCCACTCTACTTCAAGAAGCAGCCACCCATTCACGCTTTCGTTCCTTTACCAAAAGAATTTAAGAACCATTAAAAAGTTCTCTTATCTCTTTTTGACAAGATACGAGCTCACCTCAAGCCCAGCAGGGGGGTGGGATGCTCGTTTTCACTCTACGTGCTCGTGGTTGTGCAGTTGTCTTCAATCTCCTGGGAACGGCGTTTGGAAGCAGAGGCAGGGATGGCAGAGAGGGGCTGGGGGTGGCTCCTATCCCAGGGTCACTTGGAATCATGGAATCCCAAACTGGTTTGGGTTGGAAGGGGCCTTAAAGCCCATCCAATCCCACCTCCTGCCACGGGCAGGGACACCTTCCCTATCCCAGGCTGCTCCGAGCCCCATCCAACCTGTCCTTGATGACGGGGCATCCATCAAAGCCCTCTTTAGTCTTCAAAGAGATACTCGATGAAAACTCCAAATTTAGCCAACATTAAAGTGACTTTGGTGGTTTTTTTTTTCTTTTTAAACGATTGTTACGTTTTTTAAACGATTGTTTTGCAACTCCTGTTCCCCTCTGGCTGGGATTCGAGCACCCTCTCCCTCCACCCCCTCCCCACCTCCTGACAGCAATCGCCAGTTGTAAAATAATAGACCATCAGCCAGCAATAATTTGCAATCCAAACAGACTTGACGCTCTCTGACATTTATTGAAACCTCAGACCCTGTTCGCTGGTTTCAGTTTTCCTCCCTTTGCTCTGTTTTTACAGACAGACAAGTGCTTAGATTTGGGTTTAATAATGAGCAGAAATTTCGCCTTGGCCCGGCTTTGCTTGTGTTGGCTGCGGCGGGGCCGTGCAGCAGACGGGCGGTTGGAGTTAATTACGCTAAATGGTGAGAACATTATTTGACCCCACTGGTTCGGCACCAGATGTTGAACGTTGCCTCTGAGACACCAGCACAGACGTCAGGCTTTGGAGGCTGCATGGGGAGGGAGAACAGACTTGGAGCTCAAGTCACTTTTTTTTCTTTTTTTTTTCCTTTTTTTTTTGCAGCTTTAACTATCCCGGGATAAGCCCGGGACAAACAAAGCCCTTATTAGGGACAGATGACAACATTCAGCTGCAGCCACTCGGGGCAAATTAGGGCATGGTTGTAGTTTTGGAGCTGAATGTATCAAAAGCCTCCCCCTGAAAAATCATTTTGCGAAATGTACAGCGAACGTTCTGCCAGCACAAGGTATCAGCTTTGGTAAATCCTTCCTGGAAAGTGAACTTTACATTTACGGGCCAGACATGATGGAATTTAATGTTTGAAAATGATTAAAGGATTTTGTTCTTTCCTAGTAACAACTGCATTTATCAAGGTGGCAGCCACGGTGGCCTTAGAAAGAGCTGAAATGGAGCTGAACTGCTGAGCTTTCCCTGGCTCGGGTCTGGGAATCCCTCCGGTCTTTAGGCATTAGGATTGGGGAATTACGTGGGGAGACATGGGAGGAGGGCAGTACAAAGTGTTTATTGACCCCAGCCTGTGTTAATAAAGCATTAGAAGTATTACCTGCTCGGGGATTGTCAGGGCACAGCAAAGTTGTCCTGACCTCGGTGAAAAACTGAAACTCCTCTCGGCCTTTGGAGGAGCTGTTTGGACTGTGAGAATGACAACACTCGTGCAGATTTATATATTACAGGAAAAGAAGTTAAAGAGCTTCTTACCCCCAAAACAATGTGCTCCCGATGCCATTAGTTGCTTGTATGGCAGTGATGAGGTTTCTAACACCGCACAATTCACAGACAAATTTGAATTATGGTTCTTTTTCCAGCGGGTGACATCCCTCACACTGGGCTGGACAGCAGCTCCCCTCCACCCCCGGTGTGTCCCCGGGATGCAGGACAGGGACCCACAGACCTTCCAGCTCTGAACAGCATTTGGGGCCTGGTTTTGGGGGTACTGGAGCAAAGCCAGCGACCCAAGCCGGCAGAATTCAGAATCATTGGATAATTTTGGTAGCTGGAGGTCCCTGGTGTTTTTCTAGAACATCACCACTTGCCTGGAGCGTTATTTCAGCAGCTCAACCATCCAAAATTCTTTGTTCAGCTTTGGTGTTCCTTCCTCATTCCCCACACGACAACGTGATCCACGTGCCGTGTCACCACATCTGGACCAAACCCTAAATTGGATCGCTCAGGATTCTCTCAGAACTCTTTTATTTCCCTGTTCCCTCCGAGCTTCCCAGCCCTTCAGTGCCCTTCTCCCAGCACCTGTGCAGCAGGAAGGTGCTGGTGATGTAACACAACAGAGAATTTGAGTATTCCCACAATTTTCCGGGGCAGTGAGATATTGTCAGCCCTCTTGATCCATCAAAGTTCTCCAGATATCACTTTCCATTAAAAAACTAAGAGCAAATCCAGTGGGATAAGCGGAGCTGTTCTGCGATTCCTGCAGGGCACGCCTGAACAAAACATCCTGGCTGGATTCTGCCATGGAAAAGCAAGACCATGGAGCAGGGAGCTGCCTCCCATGCTGAACTCACCTGAAGGGCATCACCACTCCGGGATGCTCCAGGGCACTTCCCCTGTGCCCAAAAAACTGTGGGTGCACCAAGGCTGAGGACACAATAAATGGCAAGAGAATGGCCAGGCCACAGCTCCTGTCTCCTCTCCCTCTAAAGCAGCTGCAGGTGCCCACGAGGACAATGCCATGGCCACACCTCTGCTGAGACCAACAATTGCCAGAAATGGGGTTTCCTACCCAAAACTCGGGCACAGCTGCTTGGATCAGCACTGGCAGGACAGGAAAGACATTTCCTGGGGGTTTTATTTACAGCAGAGGAAGGGACATGGTTGGTCCTGCCAGGGTCTAAGTGCTGTCAGATGGGCACAGGTTATTGTAGCTTTTTTCCACTCTTTGGGCACTAAATAGGTAATTCCGGATCAGCTCTGTGATTTTCTGTATATATTTTATGCAAAATTGGGTGCCTGACTTGTCAGTCTGAAGAGTTCTTTATAGAACTTCACAGGCACAGCAACCTGTGGGACGGGGAAAGACTGGATTTGGTGTTCTGGGGTTCTCTAAGAGAGGTTTCGATTCCCTCACAGGCTTCAACACTGTCTATAATTTACTGTGAACCAGGACAGACATGAGCTGAAATTTTTAGGAGCAGATTAGGTTGAAAAAATTTATGACAGCATTTAGAAACATTAGACTTGGGACTGCATGCCAGAGCATGACAAAATAGCAGGTAATAACAGATCTCATTAGGACTGTTTATTTAAATTGAACATTAGCCTGTCAGGGATGTTTTTGCTGCTGGATTGGTCTTATTTTCATCCAGATTAATTTCTACCCAATCCATGCACCCAGAGGTGTCTTCCAGGGACTGCTCAGTGCACTCATTCCACAAAGTTCCACGGGCTTTGTGTTATTTCTGAATTTTCAGGAGAATGTTACTTTCTATGCTTCTTTATCCACCACCTCCATGTTTAATGATCTTTGTGTATCAAAATGCAATTAGATTTTCAAAAGGATCCAAGTGATGGGGGCTCCAGTGTGCTGTTTCAAAAGGATTGGCTCACCCTCCCTGAACAAAACATTGGAGTATTTGCTTTTCTTGGTCCTGAACCGCAGTTCTTCTGTCTCAGCCTTCACCTTCTCCCCTGCGAGGGTGGGGAGGCCCTGGCACAGATTCCCAGAGAAGCTGTGGCTGCCCCTGGATCCCTGGAAATGCCCAAGGCCAGGTTGGACGGGGCTTGGAGCACCCTGGGATAGCGGGAGGTGTCCCTGCCTGTGGAGCTAAATGATTTTTAAGGTCCCTTCCCACCCAAACCATTCCATGATTCCATGACTCTCTCTAGTTCTTACTGTTTGTCCTTTGAATACAAAACGTGTGTGCAGAAATTACCCAGACCCAATCCCCTCTCTGGACGATCTGCTCTCTTTTCCCTGATCCTAACCAATCTTTCAATAACAGCTTTATTCTTTCAGCTCACCAGACCTTCAATAATTGCAGCAGATCAGCTGCCACCCCCTCCAGTGAAGGTGCGGATCTTCCCTGACTCAAACCTTCAGGTAACCACTGTGGTTTGGGGTTGTTTGAACCACACAGAGACATCCTGGATGTGCCTGGACCTGCTGCTTGGTTTATTCCCAAGATCCAGGCCAAGCCCCTCCAGACAAGAGCTTTGTGCTTTATTTCCTTAGACAACAACCCGAGGTGCAGCAGAGTATCTATATGGACAACGATTAGGCAAATACAGGAAAACAAACCCCAAAACAACGCAAAGGAGCAAACCTTCCAGAGATGCGGCTTCGCTTCAGCACCTGAGCTGTGGCTGACAGGAATTCAGTGCCAGCCCCATCTCCAGCAGCCAATAATCGCTTGGATCTTAAAAAAAATCCCTGGAATGATGTCACCATTGCTCAGCTAAATCTGGGCAATTGGTTGGGTTTTGCAACTGTGGGGATGAAAAGTGCTTTTCATGAGCCCGGGCAAAATAATGTTCAAATCATTTCCTATCTTTTATTTTATCTCTACAAATCAAGCTGTTTCCTTTTATTATACCAATTTGGGAGGGTTCAGCCCTAGAAGAGCATCTTTAGGCTCTTTAAAAATATTCACAGAAGGGTTCATGGATTCATGGAATGGTTTGGCTTGGAAGGAACCCTAAAGATTATCTAGTCCAGCCTTAGGGGCATAAAAAATGGGGGGCAGCCGGGAGGAAAAAATTTATTATACCAGTTTTTATTATACCAGTTTTATTATACCAGTTTGGGAGGTTGCAGCCCTAGAAAAGCATCTTTAGGCTCTTTAAAAATATTCACAGAAGGGTTCATGCATTCATGGAATGGTTTGGGTTGGAAGGAACCTTAAAGATTATCTAGTCCAGCCCTAGGGGCATAAAAAATGGGGGGAAGCCGGGAGGAACCAACATTCCTGAACCCTAAGTATCTCCAGGGAGAACCAAAAAGAAGGAAAGCTGTTGCTAGAGAAGGGGCCCTTCCAGCTCCAGAGAGGCTCCCTGATGTCCCTTTGCCTTTGGTTTCTGTTTTAAATGGTTGGGGGTTTCTTAAAATACTAAAGAGTTGAGTTGTTACAAGTGGTTCGGAGTATTAATTAACTGGGGTTGTTACTGTTGAAGAGAGGGGGGTAGTCATAATTGGGTAATGTTACTGTTTCTTGTTTAACTGTTGATGGTTGTAAAGTCAAAAAGGTTTAGGTTAACCCTTTTGTAATGTTCCCTAGTGTTTAAGTGTGTTGTTGCTCCCAGAAGGATGAGGATCTTTCTAGAAATGTTCCAGGCAGGGAACAGTGATGTCACCTGAATCTAAATTGGACTAGACCACGACCAATCAGACGACACCGCGCAGGAATGATTGGAAAAGGATGCTCCTAGGAAATGAGCCAACCACCGCGGAAAAAGGGAACCAAGAGCATGGAGGATCCAAAAGTGACCAACGGGGAACCAAGGACAGCTTATAAAAGCAGACTGGTGCTTTGCGCCGGGGCTTTTTCCCTCGCTACGTTGGCAGGGAAAGCACCCCGTGTTGCGCACACGCTGTTTGGGTCTGTCTTGCTATTCAGTTCTCGGCTGTTCTGTTATCAATAAATTGTTAAATCACAACGGCGTGAGACCGTCCTTCTCACAGTTTCCACCCCTCTGTGCCTGCTGAAAAGCAGTGAAACGTTATTAGCTTCAGTGGAGCCACTGTAGGAGGGGTTTCATATCCACCCCACGTGCTTCACATGCACCTTTTCCCTGCCCTCACGGCTGCAGTAAAACACATCCCAGCCCACCTGGCTTCAGAGGTGTCCTCCTGCCAGAAACCCATCGGATCCATTTGCTAATGACGTCTATCCGGGACAATACCAAGGCTTTGATTCATGTTTTTTGGAAAACGGCTCGAGCTGACTTCCCTGTAAATCTTGCCACGTTATTAATCCCTGGGGAGCCGCTGGCAGCCAGTCCCTGCTTTGTTTGGCCGGTGGCGCTGGGGCTGAGATAACCCCAGCCCTGCCATTCTTTTAGAGGAAAAACAATTGGAAAAACACCTTTTCCCAGCAGGTGAAATGTCTGAGCAGCCTCACCTGTGGTGGTCCCCAGGGTCCATCAACAGCAGTGGCCATGGTGACATTAATTACAGAGCTGTAGGACTTTTAATTCCCCCAGGGAAGGTCCTTTAGAGCAGAGTTTCCCGCAAAAATTCTCTTTCTGACAGGCCTTTGTTTTGTGAAGTTCATGGTCATCAACACAACCAAACGTAGTTTATCCTAAACTAAAGAGTTTGTCCTAAATTAAAGAGCTTGTCCTAAATTACACAGCTTGTCCTAAATTAAGACAAACACACACTTACACAGAATTCCCTCCCACCAAAACCACTGTTCAACCCACATTTTTCTCCCTAAATTAGCTCAATTCTAGATTTTTCTATCATCTGTCATGTTCTGGGCTCTGTTTGATTGTGCTGGGTGAATAATGTATGTTCTGGTCACTTAATTAATGAATAACTTTTCTAGTTTGCCCCATTTTAAGGCATTTTCATGTGTGTTTAATATTTGGTTCATGATTATTTATCATGATCATTTAATAATCTCAAATTCACATCCACAGGGAAGAATCTGGATTATTAGATGTGAACATAAAGATAATTAGATGGGTTTGAGAATTAAAGAAATCCCAAGGAATTTTTAAATGTTTTGACAGCCACCAAGACACTTTTTGAACAGAATCACTGCAACTCACTGCTAAAATCCTTCAATCATTCCTCCTCATGTTCCCTAACTTCAAGCCACGGAGCTCAGCTGTGTCGTTTTTGGGTAACAGAGAAGCAAATTCTCCTTGCTGCAGGAAGCACAGGGTATAATTCTGTGGCTGATGTTGTGGTGGGGCTCAGCCTGGGTTTTCCTTTCTGCGAAATTATTGTGTATTTTAAATCCTCAAGCCCCTGGAAGGAACAGCCCCAGCAGGTACCTGTGCAGGGATGGAAGGGCAGCTCTTTAGGGCAGGAGCTGGAAAGCTTCTCCCTGCTTTCCCAACAGGAATCTTTACCCCCTGCTGAATGAGGCTGAATTTCCTGGAGCTGTTTTCGGTGCCAGCTGCCCAGCTGGGAGTGCTGCTTGTTGTGGTGGGAGATCTGCATCTCCAACCAAACCCAGCTGCCGCCGTGGCCTGGCTGGGCAGCTCACCCCCAGCGTTCCTGGGAAGTTCTCCTGCTGCCAACAGCCCAAAAATGCCCCGGAGCCCATCCCAGAACGGCCTGGGCATGGCCCTCAGCCTGCCTGGCCCTGCTGGCCTGGGAGGAAGTTTAGTGCCACCACACAAACCCTGTCACCTCGGAACTCTGCAGTCTTTGGAGCATTTGTGCTGATTCCCAATAAATCGTTTTTCCTCCCCTTCCCCCGCTGGAATCCAGCTCCTTGCCCAGCCCTCCAAGGATGCTGAGCTGTCCCCTCTGCTGTGTCACCCCCAGGGCCATCCATGGATCAAACAAGGTTTGGGACAGGGGATGGGAAGCGCACATGGGAAGGAAACGTCGGATTTATGGAGCTGCTTTAATGCAGAGCTCTGCAGGGAAATCCCCGACCAGCAAAGGCACCTGCTGGGCTTTCCCTTTGGATTCTGCCCTATCTCACCTGGGAGAAGGGGAAGCATCTGGGTTATTCCTGTTAAACAGCTCCAGGGTGCCCAGCCGAGGCAGATTTTGAACAGGGGAGAAAATTCCCAAAGGAATTCAGGCTCCAAGCCTGAGCTCCATTGATGGGCAGCTCCTCTTCCCCCCTCCAGTCCTGTCCCAGCTGCCCCTCACCTACAGGCAAAAGCCCTTCCTGCTTTTCTGATCCTACTGGGAATTCCAAGGTACCATTCAAATATTTATTCCCAACATTTCTTCCTGCCAGTCTGTGCCAATGTATTGCCTTCCCAGTCTGGATAAAGAGAGAATCCATGTGTCAATCCCATCAGGTGGATGCTGGGATTGGCTGCCCTTCCCAGGATTTCAGCCTTAAGCAGAGGCATTTATCTGTTTATTTTTTATTTATGAAGTTAGCCAGACTCGAAGCCAGAGGATGGAAAACTTGGCATGGGAATGAACTTTGAAAAGCGGGGTGGGAAGGATCCTATTCCCTCTAAAAAGCAAAAGTCAGCTGTAAAGGTTTTGATAACTGGTACAGTTGAAGTGGAATCAATTTGTAAAATAACAAAAAGCTGCTAAAAAGCAGCTTTTGCCTGCAGTCCGTGCCCTCCTCAGGAATCCCAGTACCCAAAGCAGAGTTTCCAAGCTGCCCACTATGAATTTAAGGGAATTTAAACAATAACTTCAATATAAACCACTCAATAATTGTCCTCCCAGAGCTTTAGCTAATAAAGCAACTCAGGGCAGAATACGGAAAGTTTGGATCCTGGAATAAAATGCCCAGGTTTCATTTCATTTGCTTCCTTCTCTTTACCCCAAAAAGATGTTTTCCAGCCAAAACACACCACTTGTTCTTATTAATGAGCTTCTGTGTATTTATCCAGATTTCTCACTATTGAACATCTCCTTCTACCTGTTATTTTATGCTGCTGAAATTCAAGCAGAAGAAAGGGGTTAGAATTAATTATAGCCTTTGGCTTGGAGGATTAGCCACAGATGTTGAATTATTATTATTATTGTACCGTATTTGGGGAATGACACAAGGAATGTGTGGAGACCGGTGGTATCCGTGAGGAGAAACAGGAGTGTTTAAATCCTGGAAGAACTTTAATTCTCCTTTTAATGGCAATCAATGGGCCTGTTTAGAAAATTAAGAATTAAGGTGACAACTATGAAACTTCAGAGTGGAGGGCCAGGAGTTGGACTTGGATCATCCTTGCGGGTCCTTTCCATATTCTGTGTTTCTGTGGCTCAATGATTCCATGAATCTATGATTCCATGATTCTGTGATTCCATGGTTCCATGACTCTGTTCAAAACCATCTTGCCCTCTGTGTGCAAACCCAAACCCTTCACAACTTGGCATGAAAAGCAGGGAGGCTTCTCACAATTAAGGCCAGCTCTGTAATTAAATTACTCTTCTGCCCATTTTAATTATGGCTGGACCTGACCATTCAGCACCTGAGCAGAATCCACAGCACGATTATTCTTCTGTTGAGTGACTTCAGGGAGTTTTGCATTGAGCTCTGGCCATAGTTTGCCATTGTTACAATGAGCAGGGATTAGAAGAAAAGGAAAAAAACTCCCCGGCAGACAAGGCCAAGGGGAATAACATCAGAAGCCTGATCATTTGTCACCTATGGTCACTCGAAACCATTATTTCTTTTACACACTGTAATTTCAGATAGACTTGTGTAAACAGTGTAAAGATTTATTTTCTCAAAATATCAGAACCACTTAGCGTGAGTCACAAGCCAGATTTCAGGCAGATAATTTTCTTCTAATAGATTTTTGGGTTAACAAGATAAAAATTAACATGAAAATGATTATGTGCTGACTGAAGGAAACCTGGTTTTATTTTGTTCCCTATTTGTTTTACAAGGGAAGTCTTCAAGTATCTTGCAGGGGCAAAAATATTTAAAGTGTTTGCACATGTTTCCCATTTCCATTTTATAAGATTCATTCACAGTCAGCCAAACGTATCTTTCTCTCTCTCTCTCTCTCTCTTTCTCTCATTTTTTTTTTTCTTTTGATGCACTTCTTAATTAGTCTTAAAGGCTCCAAAGGTGCTTTTTTCTGTCTGTCTCTTTATCCCAGACGTCGAGAGCGGCGAGCGACGCTCGCAGTGAAATCATCGGGCTCTAAAACCCGAGCTGGATGCTCCTCAAAGGCTTGGGGGGTGTCCTCTGATCCGCTCCTTCTACTCCTCAGAAAGGAGCAAAGTGCAGATCTGAGGCCCGGGCGTCATTCGGAGCTGAAGTGGCTGCTCGCGGATAACGCGGATTTGGCTTTGGCTGCCAAACCCCAGCCCCTGGGAAGGATTGGGCACCGCGCGGAGCTCCGTGTTCAGGGGGGCTCCAGCTCCTGTCCCCTCCCTGGGCAGAGCCCCGAGCTCTCCGTGCCACGATGGCCCCACGCGTGGGCACCCCACAGCCCTTTCTGTCCCCAGAGAGGCTGGGCACCGTGGCAGGGACGCCGTGGGCTCCCCGGGGCCAGGCTTTGCAATTATTTAGGCCCAGGATTTTGCAGGAGCTAGGGACTCTTTCCCTTTTAAAATTTGCTCCAAAACACAGCAGACCTGGTGAGGACCTGAGCCCCTCTGAGCTAGCCCAGGCGCTGTGTCCCACTGCTGGGCCTTCAGCTCCTTAGGCCAGGCTTTAAAGTTCTTTAGGCAGGAGATTTTGCAGAAGTTAGGGATCGTTTTCTTTTTTTCAAATCTCATCCAAACTGGAGCAGATCTGAGCGAAGGCCTGAGCCCCTGTAAACTGCCCCAGGCCCTGTGTCCCCACTGCTGGGCTTTCACCTACTTGGGCCAGGCTTTAAAATTATTTAGGCCCAGGATTTTGCAGGAGTTAGGGATTCTTTCCCTTTTAAAATTTGCTCCAAAACACAGCAGACCTGGTGAGGACCTGAGCCCCTCTGAGCTGGCCCAGGCCCTGTGTCCACTCTGCTGGGCTTTCAGCTCCTTGACCCAGGCTTTAAAGTTCTTTAGGCCCAGAATTTTGCAAGACTTAGGGATTTTTTCCTTTTTAAAATCTCATCCAAAATGCAGCAGACCTGGTGAAGGCCAGATGCCCCTCCAAACTGCCCCAAGTCCTTGTGTCCCCACTGCTGGGCTTTCACCTACTTGGGCCAGGCTTTAAAATTATTTAGGCCCAGGATTTTGCAGGAATTAGAGATTTTTTCCCTTTTTAAAACCTGCTCCAAAACACAGCAGACCTGAGTGAAGGCCTGAACCCCTATAAACTGCCCCAAGTCCTTGTGTCCCCACTGCTTGGCCTTCAGCTCCTTGGGCCAGGGTTTAAAATTATTAGGCACAGAATTTTGCAGGAGTTAGGGATTCTTTCCCTTTTAAAATCTGCTCCAAAATCCAACAGACCTGAGCCCCCTCAGAACTGTTTTATGTCCCCACTGCTGGGCCATCAGCATTGTGCCACACGGAATTTGTAACCACGATTACAAATACAATTTTACAGTTTAACACAGCTCAAGGTCCCTGCGATGATGAGTGTGCTGCAGTGGGGCTCTCAGGGCAGAACTGAATGTTTCTAAGGAGAATCTTATCATGGTGATTAAAGTTTCTTTTTATTTTGTATTTTGCAAAGTGGCCCTTTTTTCCCATCGTCAGAGTTTCAGCACCACAGGGAATTCCCTCCTCCCATTTTAGCAGGAGAGAGAAAAGAAGGATTTGAAGAAGTTAAGGATTAAGCTGTTCCACTTTCTCCCCTTTGCTCAGCCTCAGAAATCCCTCACACAGTGATGAGTCATTTTTTATTCTATTTAAGCCCATGTTAAGTCAACATCATTTAAGGCTGGTGACTAAGTCTTGAGTGATGTTGATGTAAATGAAATAGGAATAACTGGGACTTCACCAGGACACAGCAAAGAGACATCGTCTCCACAGGAAAAAAAAAAAAAATTAAAAAGAGAAAGACACTGAGTTAGTCCCGACTAGAGAAAGAAAAAATCAAAAAAGAAGAAAAGAAGTTAAAGGCAGCTGTTTGCAGGAGATCTCTGATGGATTAAAACCAGGACTGGAAAGCTGCCTTTCTGCTGCTGGTGTAAATCAGCAGATCTCTCCTCAAAGTGGGCAGGATTTCAGCAATTTCTGTGCAGAGCAAGGACAGGAGCCCTTATCTGCCTCAGGTCTTACCTGGCTCAAGTCTAAGCTCATGATCTGCACAGCGTAATTCCACTGAAGTCCTGGTTTGGATCAGGAAGGGAAATTGGGCTCTGTGGCCCTCAGGAGTGGAATGGATTCAAGAGCAGACCTGTGACCATTTGCCATAAAGGAGATGAAGGAGCTTGTGGGCTTCCTTGGGGCTCCACGTGGCCAAACAGTCCAGTAAAAAACCAGTAAAAGACCAGTAAAAAACCAGTAAAAGCAGTTTTAACCCCCAAGGTGGGCACCAGCCAAGCCAGGGCAGCCTGCCCAGCCCAGCAGCACCAGAGAACCCCATTCCTCGGCTGGCACCACTTTCTTCTTGTCAGGTTTGGAGCCTGCCCCACCAACGCCACAACAACCTCCAGAGGCAACACCTGAATCGTGCTTCTCCTCCTTTCTTCTCCTGGAACGTTCTCGGCAGCTGCTGCAGAGGCTTTGCTAAACATGTCAGATTAAAGGTCTAAGCAGACGAATAAATGCAGTCCATCTGAGGGCATGTTTCCTCTCACACCTTCGGGGGCTGTCAGCATCTTGAATGGGATTCAGAAACATGTCCTTGAAGCTGGCTGGAATGCAGCTTAATATATCAGGGGCAGCATTAGAGAAAGGAGAAAAAAGGAAGGGGGAAGCTTTCAGGGCAATGCACCCCCCTCCCTCCCTCTCCAATCCTGCATTTGCTGCACAGCAGGGATAAACAAGGGCTGGGGAGGGGATGGAGACCTGCAGCCATCTCCCTGCTCTGCAGCTCAGTTTGCCATCTACTCTCCATATCCTGGGGTTTTCACACTCTCTTCAAAGCTTATTTTATTTTTCATTAAAACCCCAGATCTTTCCAGCACTCCAAACTGCCAGGTTTCAGCACTGTGCAGAGCTGGTTGTGTCAATATTCCCGGTTTAAAGGGAAGCTGAGGAGTTACAAAGACACTTCTCAGCTCTTCTCACTCCTCGTTCTTTGCATGCCTCGTCTCCCAGGAATAACTCCTCCGTCCTGGAGCAAGGTCCTGTCTCGCCCTCGGTGCAGGGAGCAGCTCCAGAGCAGCGGAGCCGGGCCTTGTTCTCGCTGCATTTGCATTAAATTTGCGAGAAATGAAGTTCAGAGCAAAGCTGCTGGGAGTCAGTCCCTTCCCGGGCACAGGGGTGCTGCTGGCATGGGACGGTCCCTGCGGGAGGTTCTCGCTGCACTTGCATTAAATTTGTGAGAAATGAAGTTCAGAGCAAAGCTGCTGGGAGTCAGGCCCTTCCCGGGCGCAGGGGTGCTGCTGGCACGGGACGGTCCCTGCGGGAGGTGACCCCAGCCCAGCACATCCACACACGCAGGGGTTTGGGTGCTCTGCCAGAGAATATTCCATGGAGTGAGCAGCACAGAACCACTGAGCATCCTCCTGGACTGCACATCGTCATCCCTGGAAGTGCCCAAGGCCACCTTGGAGCACCCTGGGATGGTGGAAGCTGCCCTTGCCCGTGGTAAAGGATGGGAGGAGCTTTGAGGTCCCCCCCAGCCCAAACCATTCTGGGATTCTGTGGAAAATAATTGATTTCACAATAGGAGAATCCTCCAAACACTGGTTTAAACTTGCAAATGTTTTACTGTGCTCCTGATTCCTGCTTTTTTGTTGTTTTTACTTAATATATCTACTAGTTTGTTTCCCCTGAAGTCTTCAATTTAAGGAATGTAATTAATCTCAAAACCTTTTTAAGGCCTTTTTTAAATTTCAGAGTGAACACCCCATAGTGGCATTGTACCATCCATCTCTGGGACTTAGGTGGGAAATTCAGAGAAGCTGAATTAAATGAGCTTTATGGGATGCCTGCATTTATCTCCTCTGTAGGAAGACAAAGTCTTGTGTTACAGGGAAAGGAAAACCATTCAGGCTCCTGTGCATTTTAGGGGACTTAAAATATCTCCTAAAAATGTAGATTTTGACTTTCTGCCCAGCGCTGCCTTGAAAGCTTTGCCATTACAACCTAATTGCTGAATAAATGTTCCCTCAGTGGAAGACAGAGAGTGGGGCAGTGGCTCAGTTTTGGTATCATTTCTTCTCCTGGAAATCTGTTCCCTTTATTATTTTACATGGAATTCTTTCAATTGCAAACTACTAATCTTCCACCTTGGAATAGGCTCTGGAACCAAGCGGGGAAGGTAACATGTGTTGGGTTTCCAGGAGTTATTCACCTCTTCCCAAGAATAAGATGGATTTCCCTTCTCCAGGGTCTCCGGCAGCACCATTTTTCCCTGGAAATTCCCGACGTGCCACAAATCACCACTTGGTTACTGACTTGGAAACGCTCTCCTTTGTGCCTGAACTGGGCAGACTGGGAAGCTGCTGGCTCAGATCCAGGAATTCATCCAATCCTGGGCTGCAAGGAACACTCGGGGCCCACGGATTATTATTTATTTAATAAGGTGCATGGAATTAATTACGTTTTAATGCAGTAATTCTGTTCTGTGACCTTGCAAGCTCCACACCTGGGCAGGGGTGGGACGGGGGGGTGGTGCTGCCAGAGTGGCCCAAAAAATGGCATTGGGCACTCGAGGCAGGAACAGAGATTTGGGGGCTCCTTTTTGGGGTAAATCATTGTTCGAAGCTCCTGAAGTTTGCTCCTGAGGGGAGCACGCCCATGTTTTTTTCTCCCTCCCTCATTCCACAGCCAGTGTGGAATCCCTTCCCAATTCCTCCTGGCCATGCGTGAGCAAGGAGAGGATTGCCTGAGGATGTGAGCTACCAACAGCACCCACCACCACAGAAATCCTTCAAATAATGAATTAAACTCGATTTTTTTCCTGCTGAGGAGCTTGCTGGTCCAGCAGAGCCAGGGGGAGTCACTGACACCCCAGACAGATCTTCCCCCGCCACACCCAGGAGGGGAGATGAAAACCAAAGGCAAGGTTTTCCTTGGAAAACAAGAATTAAAGAGGTTTTAGTTGGATTTCTTGCTTTACCTGGATCCTGCAGAGCTCAGGGGAGCTGTGATTTGTAAGCCCCAAGTTAAAATTAACAACACTCAACTCTATTGTATTTCACTGATGCTTATCTGCATGAAATGCATGGTACTCCCAACCTGCAAGATTTATTATTTGCTATTTATTTGATCTCCTGGATAATTGTTTAATTAAAGTAATTAGTAGCTGCTTTCAAGGCCCAAAATCATTACTGAGCTGATTCCAGCAGGCAGCTACTCCAACCACAACACCTCTCCCTGCTCTGTGCCAGCCCAGCATGTAGGAGCTCCTCTGGAATTGCATCTTCCCTGCGAGACATCCCCCAGGACTGGATTTGGGACATTTCTCTGATATTTCTCTGTTTGTGACATCCAACGATTGTCACCACAGTAAACAACCGGCCTGAGTTGGGCAGGAGGTGGGAAATGGGTTTGAAAGAGGAAGATGTGAATATGTTGTTAATAAATTCTGGCTCTGAGTGATATTTTGGGATTTTTTTTTTCCCCAGGGGAATTCTTCACAGCTGTAGGAAATTCATCTGAGTTATTCCATGCTTCCCTGAGAAACTCCTAGGATATCCATACGTGTATTTATATCCACGGAGTTAGGCCAGAACCAAGACATAATCCTTTGAAAGGGCGTTCTGTGATGGAAACCCATGTCAAGGATCCAGTGGGGATTACAGGAAAACGGCTCAGTCAGGGAAAAGCTTGTCAGGGAGAATGTAAATAAGCAGAGGGTCCATATCCACAGTCCTAAAGGGAGAGGAGGAAATTGAATTCCTTTATGGCCTCACTCCTGAACCCTCCCACAGCACAGGAAGCAGTAGGCCATGTAAAACCCAAAAATAGCTCTGCAACTTCGTGTTCTCCCTCAGACAGAGAGCGAAAAAAGAAATAAAAAATGCTCCCCGGGGGAAAACATGATCTTTTCCCCGTGTTTGAGTTGTCAGTTTTGACAGGAATGCTACAAACTAATTAAATTTTTGTTAATTTATTTTGTCTGATGCAGAGAGTGCCTGTCACAGGAACGGCTCGGGAAGTCTGACTTCTCCAGGCTCTGGAAGCACCCGTGGGTTGGTGCAGGGAAAATGGATCTGCTTAAGTCAAATAAACACAAAAAGCATTTAAATTCATTTCTCCCTCAGTGCTCCAGCTTTGTTTGTCTGCTCCAAAGGCAATCCGAGCTTATTCCTTTAAATCCCCAGTCTGGTGGGATGGCTGCTCTCTCCTGGTTAGAGATGAAATGGGAAGGTGCAGCGGGTAAAGGATAAAGTAAAATTCCATCCTGGAGCTGCCCTGGAATTTGTGTTAAGCCTGGAATAACTGGACACTCTTAGGCTGGATTATTCCCAACAGAGGAACTATTTTGAGATCCAAGAATTTTCTCCTCTCACAGGAGGAACAAAAGGGAACCAGGCTGTCCAGAGTGTCCAAATGTCCAAGGCCAGGCTGGAGCAATCCGGGATGCTGGAAGGCGTCCCTGCCCATGGCGCTGCTTGGGTTTTAAGGTCCCTTCCCACCCAAACACTCCATGTTTCCATGACTTTTTCAGGGACATCCATGTGGTCCGATGGTTGGCCATGTATTAAATGACGAAGTGATGGATTTATGACCCCTTTGCCCGGGAAGGGGGGAAATCCTGAGCGCAGCTCCCCAGCCACCCCGAGCAGCCTCTGCCTGCTCCGACACGATCCGTGCTCATTTTGCATTCTCCTGGAACTCCGTAAGGGCACGGCCAGATCCAAAGAAAGCACGGCGCAGTCTGATTGTTCTCAGATAATCAGCTGAGGAAACAGGTAAAAGACAACCCCCGGGGCTGTTTATTCTGGGTTTTTGAACCTGTCTCTGTCAGGGCTGCGCACTCTGCGGGCCTTTCACAGCTGAAAACCCCTTTAACAACACACTCGGAGAGGCAGAGGTGGCTGGGGGAGGTGATCAGATAAGAGGAGGAGATAAGCAATTAGCAGAGCGCTTCAAAGTGCCAGCTGAAAGGGGAAAGTGTTCATCCCACAGCCCAGCCAGCAGCGGGACCCACAGATGTTCCCAGCTCGGATCCCAGTGTTTACACGAACATCCAGCTCTCATTCCAGCAGGGATTGCTCTGCTCTTATCTTGTTTAATGGGTAATTTCTGCATTAAGGGATCTGCAGGTTTCAATTAAAGCTCCCGTTCTTTTTGGCAGTGAAATCCCACCGTACGTGACTGAAGGCACTGCCAGCCCCAGGGTTTGCCAAATGGGAACGAGGAATGTACCCCGAGCACATCCTGCACTTCGCAGCACCTCACACCTGCACCTGGGGTCCTCCAGGTGGGAAGAGGCCTTCAGGATCATAAAGTCCAGCCATCAGGTGGGATGGAGCTCCTGGAAGGTGTCACTGCCCATGGCAGAGTTGTGGAATCGAGATTTGGTCCCTTCCATTTGAGATCCCAATACCAACCCCGAACCAGCCCAACCCAACCCATTTGAGATCCCAATACCAACCTCAACCCACCCCATCTGAGATCCCAATACCAACCCCAAACCAGCCCAACCCAACCCATCTGAGATCCCAATACAAACCCCAAACCATCCCAGCTGAAACCATTTCAGATCCCGATACCAACCCCAAACCATCCCAACCCAGCTGAGATCCCAATACCATCCCCACCCCAACCCAACCCATCTGAGATCCCCATACCAACCCCAAACCAACTCATCTGAGATCCCGATACCCACCCCAACCCCACCCAACCCATCTGAGATCCCCATACCAACCCCAAACCAACTCATCTGAGATCCCGATACCCACCCCAACCCCACCCAACCCATCTGAGATCCCCATACCAACCCCAAACCAACTCATCTGAGATCCCGATACCCACCCCAACCCCACCCAACCCATCTGAGATCCCAATACCAACCCCAACCCAATCCATCTGAGATCCCAATACCAAGATGAGTTTATCTGCATCTTTAACATCTCAGTATCTGTCAGAACCTAATCTATGTTTTCTTCCAGACCTCTCCACTTTATTTTTTTATTTATTACTTTTACTGAAAGTGCTTAAAAGAGAGACAAACCCAGAATTTCCTTCTGGTGGGGGTTGTGGGAACGGAAAGGAAATTCTGTTCCCATTCTGAAGAGTTTATAGTGGATGAATTAAAGTGCCCTGATTTCAGTGGGAACCTTGGATGGAGTTGTTTTCACTCCCATGAAGTGTCCTTGGCACTCCCTTTGGAGAGAGTGGTGCTGCCTGTGGAGGGAAGAAGGAGATTCCCACCCGCTCCTTCATCCAGTATTTCTGTCCCAAACAGGACAATGAAGAACAAGTAAGGATCTTTGAAGCTCTAAATTCATGTTCAGTTGCTCTTTCAAACATCCTGCAATGGAAAATTGCACTAGAACGTGTCTCCAATAAAGATTTAATCACATAATCTAATATATGAATATTAAATGTGCCCCAGGATGCCAGGTATGCATTGCAAACATCTGTAATAAACACTTATAATCCAACAAGCTTCTGGAGTATTAAGAAATTACCAAAAATAGAAAGAAGGAGAGGGGTTTTGTGAAATAATTTCCTTCCAACTTGAAGCAGATGTCTGGTTCAATTACTGGTTCTCTGTATTTGGAGATGATGCTGGGAGGTTTTGGATTCAGGAGGTTTTTGACAGAGATGAAGCACAGACTCAAATAGGTAAAAATGACACAGAAGACCCTTTAAAGTCATTTTCCCTCATCTTTTGTACTCTGATTTCTGCTTCAACCTTTTGTGCTTTCCAGCATTGATGCTCCAGACACCCACAGTGGTGCTCCCACTCCCAAAATACTGATTTGGGTGGGTGGGTGGGTGATGAGAATGTGGAGGAATCACTGGGCTGAGAGGCTCTTTACGGTAAAGGGTTACTCAAACCTTCTGTTTTTCCACGTGGAAGTCGTGGGATGGTGGCTGCTCCTCCAGGGAGCAGGATCTCAAAGAGCCTGGGATACTCTGCCTATTTTATATCTCAATTTCCCTGGAATTCTCTCTGTAGCCACCCTATAAAACCTGGGCAAACAGCACAAAAATGGATTGAAAACTTCAAATTCAGCATTTAAAATACCAAGCCAAGTCTAAAAAGCCAAGCTGCTCCTTGAGCTCCCTCAGATGTGGTCGTGGTGCAGGACAAATGTGTCTTCTGCTGCTTGTGAAGCTGCACGAGCAATGAAGCCAGAGGGAGATGAAAATATCGTCAAACCCTGGCTTCGCATCTTTCTGCCAACTTTTGAGATGCTGACGAAAGATAACGTTGACGTTTCAAAGCTGGGGGGAAAAAAACTCCCCGAAGATTTTTGTGATGTCAGAGGAAGAAGGAAGCCAGCTTGAAATGAAGGGCTGCTCTCGGGCTCTAATCTTGTAGACACCTACTTAACTTTAAGCCAATTAAATCAATGGACTACTTAACCTTTGCCTACAGGAGAAAGGATTTGCCAGCACAGTTTATATTAGTGCCCCAAACCAAATAAGCAATGCTCCAAAAAGCACTCTTCTTTCAGCAAAACTCTATCTGCCCTCGGTGTCACGAGCACAAAGCTACGGCCGGGGACTCAAAGGAAGCCTTGCCTTTCAGTGACACCGCTGGAACTTGTTCCCCTCGGGAAAACGAGCCCCAGACAAAGCACTGCCAGCGTGGAGGCTGCGTTTTCCAGAGCCAGAGCTGGTGTTCGAGCCCAGTTTGCTTCTGGTTTCTGTAAATCCATGGGCAGCTTCAACGAGCTGGGTGCTGGAGGCCGTGCCCAGGATCCCTCGGGGTTCCCAGCGTGGAGTATCTCCCGTTCCACAACAGCCAAAGTCCAGGGTGAGTTCGGAGGGAATGGCAGCCCTTTGGTTTTGGCAGCTCGCTGCTGCCCTCGCACCCCGGGCCGTGGGAGGTGTCGTGCTGCCGCAGGGCTCGTTAAAGAGAAAACGTTTGCGTGCAAAATGTAATGAAACGCAGGGCTCCCCTGCGCAGCCCCCCGTGGGCCCGTAACACGTTACATCATTTGTCACTGGACACGTTGGGAGTGTGTCACTGGAAAAACCTTTAAAAGCCGGGCTGGAAGTGCTGTGGAGACAACCACGGCCTCCGCGGGGGGAAAAAAGACAGCATCATTTATAAATGTTTTTGTGTCTACTATTTACATTTGGGGCATTTCAATGGAAAAAAGGGAACAGAAAGGCTCCACTTAACATCTTCCCAGATGGTAACAACATCTGTCTAGATGGCAGCCCAAGGATCTGACATTTTATGGGTGAAGGGGGGGGCATTTCGAGATTTCTCTTTTTATTTTGCTTTTTTTTCCCCCCAGATTAATTGTCCTGCACGTTGGTCCCATCACTCTTTGCTTTGGGCCATCTGGTCAGATGTCATTAACCCTGGAGACCAACAGCCCAAGAAAGTGGAACCATATGTTCTCAGCAAAGATAAACAGTAAATAGGGCTCTGTGCAACAGCGTTGTGGGTTTGGGGCTTGTGTTTTGAGGGATTTTTGTTGCTAAAATGGACACAAAAACATTTTGGTGGCAAAGCACGTGTACAAACAGGTCCTGCTGGGCAAATCCTAGGAGTTCCACGGCCCTCTGGCAGAGCTGTTCCCATGTCTGGGCTCTGGATCCCGGCTCTGCCCCGTGCTCCAAGGAAGGGGTCATTGCCACGTTGGAATGATGCTGGATCCTGCAGGAAAATTCCCCATCTCTCACCACAGGGTCACTGAGCCACCACCCGCTGCAGCCGCCTCTCCCCACCTCTCCCTTGTGCAGCTTGATCTCTGATCCAGCTAATTCTTCTAAATATCTTATTTCCTGCCCGTTTCATGTGACAAAAATGGGGTGTTTTTCCTCTGGGCCGGTTCTTCTGGGGGCTGTCATCATTTTGAGCCAAATGAGAGATTTCCTTTTAGCTCAAGGATACTGTGGCAGCCCTTCCAGAGGAGAGTAATTCCCCAGGACACCCAGGGGCAGGGAGTCAGTAGCTGTTCATCTGTCTCTCACCCAGCAAAGTCACCCTGACACCTCGGTGTGTCCAAGGAAAAATGGGATTAATGCCCGGACTCCCGGCTGATGAGACAGGCTGGATGATTTCTTCCTTGCCAGGTGTCGTTCTTATTTTTGGTCTATTTGGTGCTGAAGCCTGAGCTCTCATTTCCAGACAAGGGCACTGCAACTTCAGCACAGAAAGCCAGGGACAAACCGTGTGCCAGCGAGAGGTTGTTGTAACAAAACATCCACTTGCTTGGATTATTTATCACGAAACACCACCAACAACAGCACCTGTGGAGAATTACGTGGTGATACAACACTGGAAAGAATTCGAGCTGAATCCCTGCCTTGCAGATTTGTGTCAGCGCTTCGAACCTCAGCATGGACGCTGCTAAATTTATCTGCTGGAGGGAGAAGCTTTGTAGTCCCAAATCTTCCCCTCCTTTCCACGCAGGGGCCCAGGATCAGCTCAGTTTAGAGCAGCTCAGGAGGGAGGATGGGGTCGATCAGCTGCTGCTTGGGTTTATCCTGCCTGAGCCGCCGCATTCCTGAGCGCTCGGCACGGGCAGGTCAGCACAGCCCGGCTCCCAAATCCTGCTTTGTGCCTGTTTGTTGTGTTTGCCCGGAACACAGGGAACGTCTCCAACGTGTTCGCTTGGATGAGCAGCCCGGTGAGGGATGAAGCAGCACAGGGGGCACACACGGCAGCGCCGAGGGGACCGCGGGCAGGCCCGGCCCAGAGGTGCCAGCCTGCTAAACTGGTAAACCCAGCCCAGTCTGTGCAGTGTCTTAGTGTCCCACACACTCCAGCACCTCTCCTAGTCCTGGTGACCCCTGAAGGTCTCCTAGTCCTGGTGACCCCTGAAGGTCTCCTAGTCCTGGTGACCCCTGAAGGTCTCCTAGTCCTGGCTGAGCCCTGAAGGTCTCCTAGTCCTGGCTGAGCCCTGAAGGTCTCCTAGTCCTGGTGACCCCTGAAGGTCTCCTAGTCCTGGCTGAGCCCTGAAGGTCTCCTAGTCCTGGCTGACCCCTCAAGGTCAGCACTGCCCAGCTCGGGGGCTTTCACCCACTCCCCCATCCCAGGGCAGCCTTTCCGTGTTTTCCTCTGGGATGTGTTGGCTCTGCTGCACTTCTGCCTCAGTGCAAATAAGGAAGACTTGCCAACGGATCTGCTGTGGAAAACTCGGGATGCAGGAGACGTTCTGATCCAGGTGGAAGCTCAGGTGAGGAGTGCCTTGTCCTGCCCTTGAAGGACAGCGAGGTTCCTGTGGTCACTCTTGTCCTGGGGCAGCCGCTGCTCTGTGGATGCAGAGCTGGCTGGGATCCCTCCTCCAGCTGCTCTGCTTTCTGTGGGAAACCAATCCGCACTTATTCCTTTTCTGTGGATGTTTTATGTTGCAGATCCACTCTCATTGAGGACATGCCTCTCATTAGTCCCAAAAGTTTCCCCACTTTTGCTGCCATGCCCAGCTTGGCCAAGGCTCTGTGTCATCCCGCTTGGACTGAAATCCCACATCTGGGAATCAGTGAGAATCTGGATTTATCAGATTTCTCTGGGCATTCTGGAATACCCTCTTAGCTGAGCTGCTCCTTCTTCAGCCACCCAGCCAATTCGATCATATTTAACGTGCATTCTTCACACATGATCTTATTACAATTCCAATGCTCTTGGTTTTGCTTATTCAGGCTGACCTTCGGCATCTCCTGCCATCCTCTGCCATGGTCAAGACCTCCCAGCTTGTTGCCTGGTGGCCCCCAAAGGAAGGTGTGAAGATTAACAGCCCAGAGGATGTATTTAATGAATGGCAACAAGGGATTAGTGACACAGTGTCACCTTTCATGGCCTCTTTAAGCAGGCGAGCTGACACCCGTTTATTTTTGTTTGCACTGTTGAGTAAACTCTGGAAACAGACTGGATTTACAGTCCCTGCTCCCCCAGCGAGGAGCCTCCTCCTGTCCACCAGCCTCGGCTTGGGGGGAGGATAAAACCAGGAACCTCTCTCCCAGTTTTCTGCCTGGGGAAGCCTGACAATGTCATGGCCTTGTCCTTGCTGCTGAAGGTGCAGGGGAAAGGGTTGTGCTGGGGGAGAGGAGTTTCAAAGCCATGGAAGGCCTGACTGACAGCTCGGGTTTCCAGCTCTCTGTGTCCCTCAAAATCCAGCTCCACACTTCCCAATCCTCCACCTGCCAAAGGCTTCCTGTGCCTGGGCAAGGCTGAGCTGTCGGGGGGCACAGGGCACCCTCTGCCCTCCTGCCTCACCTCCCAGCTTCCAAATGCCTCTGGAAAGGAGGATTTTGGCGATGCAGGACAGAAATGCAGGAGGGTGGAGCTGTCCCAGCGCAGAGTGACGGGGATGTGGTGTTTGGATGAAACAAACTGGTGACACCCAGAGCCAGACAGCCCCAGCCTCCAGGGACCAGTGTGGTGCTCCGGCTCCAGCACAGGGCTCAGCCACCTGCCCTGTTTGGAGCATTTCCACCACACCCAGCAGCTCTCCTGGGATCTGGAATGTGCTGCAAGCTCCGTGCTGTGCTCAGTGTCACGGGATTGGGACACGAGGCCCTCAGGCATGACACTGGAGAAGGTTATTCCACAGCTGGCCTTGCACTTCATTCTCAGTGATTTCTGCTGCCTCTGCTTTCCAATTATTCTTCACACTATGGGAACTCTGCTGCTCACAGAATTTATTCTTGGTGGCTGCCTTCAGTTCTGCTTTTCTTCATTTCATTCTCACCAATCCTCCCCCTTTGCAGATCTCTTGAAGAAATCCACAGAGCAGATTTATCTGTGACACCCCTAAATTCCATCTCAGGGCAACTGCAGGAGTCCAGAAGAAAACACCCAAAGCAAAGGAGAAGAGCCAGAGAAGCAGGAAGCCCAGGGATGGTGGGGTGGGAAAAAAATCCCTTGGGAATGGGAAGTCCAGTCTGGAGAGGGTGTTTTGGACTGCGTGTACAGGGGTAATCTCTGCTGCTGACAATAAATTAATACATTTTGTAGTGGTGAGGAAAATGAAGTTTATCTTTCCCAAGCAGCTTTCGTGGCAAATGTTGCAATTGTATCTGAAATGCCAGGCAGGAATTACTGTCTCCAAATAAAGTCCAATCCAGTGGCTTTGATTTCTCTCCAGTTCAGGGAGTCTTCTGTGATTGTATCTTCCCTGTGTCAAGGACAGAGGCTGATGTTTCCTTTGCAAAGACAAGAAAACGAAAAATCCAAAAATCAGCCCAAAATCCTGAGCAGGAGTTCAGAGAAATGCTGCTCCGATTTAGCTTTGATGCATTTGCAAATGTATTTAAATTGTGCTCTGGAGCTCGGCTGATTATTTGGAATTCTTGTCAATGAAGAGTTTGTGGTACAGCAGAGACCTGAGAGAGGAGCAGGCGAAGCAGAAAAATGCCTTTAAAGATGTTTAGCTATTTGTGTTTCATGCAAAATGCACCACAGATGGAGCCATTAGAATCCCACTTTTGGAAATTTGGAAATCCCTGGCAGAGGAAGCTGTGGTGGCTCAGGACTGAGCTGTGTCAGTCTGGAACAACAGGTACTGGAGGGATCCCTCTGGCAGCGAGGGGTCCCCGGTCAGGAGCGGGGTGGGTAGCTGTGGGTTTGGCGGGAGGGAAATTGGGAGATTCCCACCATCCAAAGGCAGGAGAGGTGGGGAAAGCTGCTCCAGGCCTTTGGCTCAGGGCGCTGCAATCTGCTCCATTGTCTTACAAATTAATTTCCCCTTCACTTCCCAGCCTTTTTTTTTTTTTTCGCCTTTTGTTTTGTTTTTTCTTCTTTTTTTTTGTTTTTTTTTTGTTTTTTTTTTGTTTTTTTTTTGTTTTTTTTTTGTTTTTTTTTTGTTTTTTTTTTGTTTTTTTTTTTTTGCATTTCCAAATCACGCTCGCTATTATTTTTAAGGCAATTAAAACACAGAAACGAGACCCAAGGAAACACCCACTGCATTCCTGGGATGATCCGTCTGTGCTCCCTGCATTCCACCCCAGGCGCAGAGGTGGGAGGCAGCCGGGTGCCAACACCACGGTTCTGCATTCCCACCAGGGAAAAAACCATGGGCAAAGCAGGATGATCCAACCCAGCCGCTTCCAATGAACACAAGGGCTGGAAAGAAGTCCCCCAGGGCCTTTTTCCAAGTGCTGCTTCAACAGAGAGGGCACAAAACGCCTTCCACTCACCAGGACAAACCTATCTTGGAAAAAAAAAAGCCAATTAACATTGCAGAGTCTCCGCACCCAGATTCCTGCCGGTTGGCATTTCTATCCCTTGGATGCTGCCTGTCTTTGCCGCTGGATTCCTGAGGCTTAACACCTTAATTCCTGAAATGAGCCCCAGTCCTAATTCCCGATTTTAGGAAAACAACATTCCTGCCATTGAATGAAAACATTTGTACACAGTTCATAAACCATCTTCCTGAGGGGAGGGGGCTGGAAGAGGGGAGCTGGGAGCGCATAGAAGTGCATTGTCCATGGCAGCCTGCGCCGCCGGCTCTGGGATCCAGCTGCTGCTTGGGAAGCGCTCTGTTCAAATATTCCAAAATCCTCCGCTGGACACGGCCATGGCCATGCACAAATCCCAATAAACACAGGGTGGAGAAGTTTCTGGATCAGGCCTTGCATTTCTCTTCATCAGTGACAGGCCCGGAGTGAGATTATACAGCCGCTCCTCCCTCGGTGTCACCGCGGCAAGGTGGGACAATGTGTCCTGCTGA
>VWPU01010586.1:0-35401 GCA_013398955.1 Callaeas wilsoni
GCCTGGGAAACTTCCAGGGATGGGGCATTGTCTCGGTTTGAGACAAGTTAGGGGGAAATGCCCTGAAATGAATGTATCCTCTAAAAAGGCAGGTTTCTGCACTTCCTCCCCTCGCCAACTACGACAGAAATTTCTCTGTGGAAAGTGAAAAAACCTGTTTATTTAACAAGCAGAGTGCATGCAGGCACAGGACAAAGAATGAAAGATGGCAGACAATAGACCTTCTCGCTGCGGAGAAAGCAGGTGGATGCAGAGCTCCTTCTGCAGGTGTGGCTCGGCTGCTCCCGAGGTCCGGGGCCGCGGCGTGCGGCTCCCAGCGATGTTCTGCTGCTCACACCGGGGCAAAGCTCAGGTCCACAAAAAGCAGCCACAGTCCCGGGAAAGCTTCTTGCCTCAGCTAACAAAGAGAACCCAGCTAAAAGCAAAGAATTTAGCTCGCCGTCTCTCTGCTGAGAAAACACGGAGTACCCGTGTTTGAACACAGAGCGCTGAAAGAATTCCCCCTGCTTCCTTCCCCTCTCCCAGACCCAGGTTAAAGTTACAGGACCATGTCTGGGCATAAAGCAGACGATAGGGGATACAGTATCATAAAGTCACCCCAACACAGGCATCCACAGCTTCTCTGGGCAACCTGGTCCAGTGCCTCTTCACCCTCTGAGTAAAGCATTTATTCCTAATATCAAATCTGTATCTATCATCTTTCATTTAAAAGCCATTCTCACTTGTTCTGTCACTATATGCCCTTGCAAAAGTCTGTAGGAAGAATTAGCTTGTCATGAATGGGGCCAAGCAGGAACCTGCAACTCAGAAGTCCATTGCAGAGGTACAGTTCCCCTAAAATGCAAAATGTGAGAGCAGACTCCCGAAATCTTTTATATGAATCTCTCTTTTGCTGAGGTACTTTGATCTCAGCAATCCTGCACGTTAAGTCTTCCTACAGATATCAGATATAAAATGTGCTGACAGCAGAGATGTCAAAGACCACATACCTTCCTTTCACTCTGACAATTTATCTTTTCAGTAATAACAAGTTCTTTTCATGGATTTTTGTGCCTAGCTCATGACAAGAGCTAGAAAACAGAGTGAAATAAGCACAAAGGCAAGCCACAAGAAATGCTGTGGGCTGGCAGCATCCCAGCAATTTGGGGAGCAGAATAAAGGGCTGCCTGTTCGTAGCTTCCTCCTGCTTGTTCTATCAAGTAAACAAGAACTCAAAGAACATTTTAAAAATGTTTTTCCATTAACTTGGGTTTCCAGAGCTTTGCCATCATTGAAATCTTCCAGGAAGTGACAAGATATATACTCACATACACAGTATTAGCAGGGGATGTCACAGAGCATCAGTTAACCTTGAAATGCTGAATGGTGTAAGAATCTCCTGCCCTCTGATCCCTGAATGTGCATGCCAAAGGTTAGCTAACCAACTCTATAGCATTGTTTTAATTCTTAGACCTAAGGGGCATCCACCCAAGTGATGCCAAGACAAGGTGAGGATTTACAGCTTAAAACCAGGATGAATGATTGTCTCGGTTTAGCCAAAAGTTTAGGAGAAAATCACTCCGGAATGAGTGAATAAATGGTGAATAAATGCTAGATATTGAATTGTCAGGCCACACTCCCCACATACACATGCACCCACACCAGAAAAAAAACCCAAAATGCCAGAGAAAGATGCAACATGGTGGGGGGAAAAAAAATGGCACCAGCTGCTGTTTCAAGGGAAAAAAAAACCAAAACAAAAGGTTTGTGCCGCAGCTTGGGCAAAACAGATGGGAACCTGTTGAATTGCTGGTGTTGGTATCCTCTTCACAACTGTCTTGGTTTTGAGACAAATTTTAGGAGAAAATGCCCTGGAATGAGCGTTTGGTCTAAAGAGAAAGAGCTTCAATAACTCTCTCTTCTTCTGCCAATGAGAGAAATGGATACGAGCAGGTGAAAGTGAAAAAAAAAGAGAACTATCTATTAACAAAAAACCAAACCAAATGCAAAAAAAAAAAAAAAAAAAAAAATAGAGAGAGAGGGGTTCCCGCAAGGCACAGAAAAGGATTGAAATTTAAAAATCTTAACCCCCATCCCCCACCAGACTGCGGGGCCATGAGGCAAAGATGGCAGCTGCCCCTCTGTGTCTCAGGGAAGGGGAGGAAAGAGTTCACACAGCAGCTGGGAACCTGTTGGATTTCTGGCGTGGGTGTCCTCCTCACGGCAGGCGAAGTTGGTGGAGTTTAATGTCCTTTTTTGTGTTGGTTCTGCTTCTCCGAGGTCTCGGGTTCGGGGTGGGCAATCCCTGCTGGCTCCCCAGATGGACTGGAAAAAAGGCCAAGCCGAAACAGTCCAAGGAAAAAAAAAACAAACAAACCAAAAAAGCCAAAAAGCTGCTGAAAGGATTTGCCAGTGAAAAGCCTCCAGACCAGAGGAAGGAGAAACCCAGAAGCTCCTCGTCTAAACTAGCAAAAACTAATCCAGCAAAGGCAGCAGCTAAGTAACAAACCGTGCTGCAGCAGATCTCACCTGGGGGAGAAGAGTTTGACCAAAACCTGCACCGGGATTCCCAGGCTCCAGCCCCACCCCCTGGTTCCTATTACAGCCACATCAGCCATTTCCTGGATATAAAGCAGATGATTAGGGAATAGAGTATCATCATAAAATCACCCCAAGAGACCAGCAGATGAAGCAGGTGGATTTGGTATTCTTTTCTCTCGCCAGCTTGGCTTTTCTGAGGTCTGGGGCCGAAACGGAGCAGCCACTCGCTGTCCCGCTAGTCCCCACAGATTCTTCTCCCGTTGACTGTTCTCTCTGATCTTGGACCAAAACCAAACTGTCCAGTTCAACACAAATGCCACCAAAGGATTGCTGTCACAGTCTCCAAGGCCAGGCAAAGGAAAAAAACCACCCTTCTTGCCTAAGCTAACAAAAAAACCTAGCCAGCTAAGCAAAAAACCACCAAAACCCAACAAACCCAGTCCACACAGCACGATGGACACACCAGGAATGAGGCGCTGAAAGAGCCCATGGAAGTGCCCCAAGGCTCCCCCAGATCCACCTTAAAGCTGCAGCAACCATTTCTGGGCATAGAGCAGACCATCAGGGAATAGAAAACTACCCCAAGACAACAATTAATGCCTGCACTAATGTGTTCGATTTTTTACCAGAAAAATGGAGCCTGAATACTTGTAGTCTAATGACACATGTAAAAATTTAGACATAGAATCTGACATTTAAACTTTACCCCATAGACTTAACACATAGAATATAATTTCTTATATTTCACATGTATTTCGATATAGAAAATACAGATATTGATCTGCTCTCTTCAGCTGCTTTTAATTTTTGGAACCTCTTTAAAATGTGCAGATTAGCTCTTTTGTAAGTATTTTAGCCAGTCATAAATATTCAGCAATATAAAGAACAGTAAGGTCAAATTTTTGCTTTCCATAGCAGTTTAGTCTTTCCACAACACTTTATAAAATATTTTGTGGAAAATCAAGCCTCTAACAATCTAGTTAAATATCAGCTCTTTTTCTGCTTTTATTAGATTAAAATATACAGATTGAGATTTATGCAAATGGTGAAAGGAACCCTCTGCAGTGTTTAAAAGTTGCCTCCTTAATCTGAAGAAACTTGGAAAAGTTTTTTAAAGCACATATACCAACACAAAACTTTACATGTAGTATCTACAAGAAGCATACTACTTCCCTGAAATAGGAATCAAAAGGAAGCCCACAGCAGTATTGGTTATATATGTAGTTAAGATCACGCCAAACTAGCTGATATCTCAGAACCGACTGCACATTTATTGTTGCACCCCTACCTAACACTGGTCCAGTGACACAAGGAGAAAAGTCCTTTTATTCCCTTACCTTCCTGCAACCTGCCTGTGCTATCAAGACTTACCTGGAGGAGGAGAAATAGGAGATAAACAAAATATGATTAGGCTGTTAAGAAGTCAGGTCCAGGAGAGAAAGCCTGGAGGGTATGAGGTGTGCTGTGTCCCAAAGGTGAAACATTTACGTTCCAAAGCACTTGAGGAGAATGAGCTTCCAGCAATAACAAGAGAACCTAGAGATACATTAGGTTCCAGAATTCGACTAAATGAAAGGAAAATCCCATTCATTGCTATAATTATTTTCATTTAAACAGAATGGATTGAAAATATCTTTAGAGCCAAACTCCTCACCATTTGCCTAATGCACTGATTAAGTGATATTTTCTTTTACAAATTTGCTTAACAGTCTTTTTATTATTTAAATCAAGTTGAACAATTCCATATTGTAAAAAAACTAAGGCTAATGGGAACAGTAACATTATTTTCCACTGAGTCAATAACTGGACAAACATCATAGACCTTTAATTGATGCTAGGATTGTTTTGTTTGACAGAATTGTTTTCAGATTCAAAAGTGCCCAGAGCTTCCTAAAAAGCAAAATTAGTGCTATAGGGTATAATTATATCCTTATCACAGAAGGCAACAAGGAACGTACATTTTAGATACCAAAATCCAGAGGAGGTTCTCAAACGCAGGGGTGGGGGGAATGGGAGGTTTGCTAACAATTATGATGTCAAAAGTATTGAAGAATCCAGTTATGTCATGTCTCCAGTTCTTTTTCAAGACTTAGTTTACCAAGAATCAAACCATGTCCTGAATATTACAGAGCACTAAGACATCTAGTGAGTGAAAAATAGATTGCAAGTAGAATTACTGTATGTTACATAAACAAAGCAGTGTTGGGTCTAGTTGTGAGATGCAAGAAGTCTATGGGATCATTGCTGCAGGTTAATTATTACCACATGACTTTTTCACTGTACATTTACAATTCTTACAGTTCCCAAGGAAAGAAATGACTCTGCATGCACCTAGTGTGGGATCTCGTTGCAATGCTCTGGTCTTTTATCAGGTTCTTGCTTTAGTAAAGACCTAGTATCATACAAACTTGGAGAAATCAAGTTTACTGGTTTTGCCAATAGTGCAGATCTGGCATTAAGTCCTATCCATTAAACACATACCTGGCACACTTACCACTACAGGCCATGTGTATTTAAATTACAATTCAGAAACTGGGATGAATCACATGGCACCGGATGTCTAAACCATCCTTTCTAAAGGAAACACGAGCTTTCCACAACTTTGTTGACATAAAGAAGTATAACAAAAACCTGGAATGACTAAATTCCTGATTCAATAAAAAGATCAAACTAATTATCTTCCCTATGGCCCTGGCAAACACAGTTCAAAAAAATCTGCCATCATCAGCTTCAAATACATCAGAAGTCCTTCTTGGGGCTCATAAAATAAAGAACATTAGTTCAGAGCAGATCCCTTCATGCTTTGCCAGGAAAATCTGTGGAAAAATATGTAGGAAAGATGTAATACCAACACATGAATAACATTCGAGAAACAGAAACGTACTCCTTCAAACCAAACTTGAAATTATCAAATAATCACAACAAAAAATTGGAGGGTAAAAAGAAATTGATCAATATATTGCAACAGGTTCGCTATAAGTTGTAAGGTTTGGAAATTATAAAAAATGTTCAGATTCCTTGAAATTGAAAATTTAGGTCAGATTCCTTGATTTATGTAATTTTCTTTATCAATTTCTGTTTTTTTCAACCTAAAAAAAATAGTATTCACTTTTGTACACACTAAATATTTATATATATACTGTATATACACCACATTTATATTTCTTTCCCTATCTTTCACTAAGAAAAACATATTCTTTAAAATAAGAGCAATAGTACAAGGTTATTTTTCCCTTCAAGCACTTCAGGGGAAAAAAATATGTATTTTCCCTGGCTGCTGACATGTAGAAAGACCTTGCATTAGCCATTGGCTGGCCGTTTCGCTGGTCCTCATTTAGGACCCTGCTTAGGTTTTAATTGCTTATATTTGACCTAGTATTTTCAGATTTCTTGCTATGTAAATTTTGCTTTTTATGATGTTGTGAGAAAATTTTGGATTGAAAAGCATGGGAATCCCACAAATCTTGAGTTCAGACTGACCTCAGTTATCTAAGACAGTTTCTTCCTCACATTGATTAGGATTCCCTCACTAGTTATTTTTATGTATCAAATTACTTTTTTACAAATCTCTTGTATTACAGTCCAGCCAGAAACTCCTCAACCAGAATTTCTAAGAAATTTCTAAACATTTTACTAGTTGCAACATGTTTGTATTTTAAAAGGTGTTTGCACAGTTTCTGGAAAGTAGTTTTCTGGAGAAAATAGAGAGTTAGGTAAGCTAGAAGGATTAGTGAGTCACAGGCCTAGTGATAGTGAACAGAAAATCAAGGGTTATATACTGGATATTTCACTGTAATGAAAGACTATTTATAAAGTACATTAATTAGATTTAATTTAGAAAATTCTGTTTTTTTCACATACAACAATTTCCAATACTGCAATACTATTACTACACTGTACTCTGAAAATTTATGCATATCATCAACTACCTACCTCATCATTGTCTCAACTGCACAAGCTTCAGAAGTCTCATACAGGTTTCCTCACAAAAATCATCTTCCAGAAAATTTGCAGGGAGTTTAATTTTACAGAGTAAAATTTTAGGAGTATTATTTTTTAGTTTTCTTTGTTATGATACTTTTGTTGCAACAGGCAATGATGCTAGGAACCAGATGTACAACCCATACTGTCCGTTGTTTTGTGATACATTTTGGTCC
Organism: Callaeas wilsoni; assembly: GCA_013398955.1. Lineage (NCBI taxonomy): Eukaryota > Metazoa > Chordata > Aves > Passeriformes > Callaeidae > Callaeas > Callaeas wilsoni. The sequence goes on from VWPU01010586.1 coordinate 6,678, forward strand.
TGCTTAAGTGATACTAGAAACTCCTCAAGAACTAAGGATATTCATCCTCCTAGTGAGGAGGATCCTCTTCTGTTCTACCCAAAACCTACATAACCATATAGACAAAATTTGTCTTTTTAACTTCTAAGACCAGCTTCTCAGTTTTCTCCATCTGACTGTGAATTAAGTTAGCTATGAGACACTGACAACTAAAATCTGACAGACAGGGGCAGCTTATGTCTGGGAGGAACCAGAACTCAAACAAAGAGAAATTTAGTTTTGATTGGACCCTAACATTGCTCACTTAAAAAGCACAACATGCATGAGTTGATTCTCAGTAAATTGTTGGAACATTAGTTTACAAATCACAACAAAAATCTTTCTTGATTTTCATAGCATCTTGAGATTTTGTCATTTGCTTTTTTTTTAATGAAAGTGGGACTCGGTTCAGGATTGTAATGAAAAAATACCAAAGGCAAGACTCAGAATAAAGTTGTAAGAGTGACTAATAATAGACAGTGTTTATCTCAAGACACAGCTCATGCTACAAAAGCTGTGGGCCGAAAAGGCAGAGGTAGGACAGGAGGGTGTGATGAAGCAGCAGACCCCTACACAGTACATGCCCTCCAGAAGAGCAGTTGCACACCATGGAAAAAACCACACAGTTCTACAGTCTAATCTGCCTTTCTCAAAGACCACTGCTGCACCCTGAGCAGGCCAATATGTGCTCACAGATATAAAAGGACATAGTGGCAGTAGTTTACAAGGTAGGGGTCTGAAGTTAGGTGAGATGAAAGTGAACCCAAGTAACTTTCATTTTTCCTTTGCCTCCAATTACTTGAGAGAAATTTTAGAAAGGCTTATCAGATTTACACTGCTGAGCAATTTCTCAAAAATCTACCCACTTTGACACATATCATAAACTGATTACCTGAGAAAAAAACAGCCTTTAAAACCACTCTTGAAGTACACAGCACTGCAACCAGTGCTTGATGTTACAAATCAAGCTACATTTGAAATCTATGACACAGACTCTCATCCCTACCCTCCCTTCTCCAGCAACAGGGAGAACTCGTTTATCCAGAAAGCTGGATTATAAACTATGCCTCAAGCTGCAGTGAGTCAAGGTTTCATATTAGATTGGTTGAGCTGCTGCTGCTTTTTTGTCTTACAGTTTTTGTTCTTGACTCCCCTAAAAAACTTACTGAGGGAATCTGGGGTGGACTTAAAGTGCAGAAAAGTAATCTAAAAGTTATCTTTTATAACTGGGAATAGAGACGAAGACTTTTACTAAGTAATAACTTCTCTGTACATAGTATTTATTTGTGTGGTAGTGCACACACATATTATAATTAGTTATAATTTACTGCCAAGGTTTTTTTGGGGCTTTGTTTTTTAAAGGGCAATCACTTCTGGCTTTTAATATTAGTTCCAGACATTGTTTGAACTTGGTTTATGCTCTACCAGTAAGTTCTTATTATATTCTTTTTAAAAGTTCACATTTCCAAAGTGGATTTAGTTGCTTAGCAGAGTATGCCTTTAATCATAATCAGCAAAAACATGGCAGCAAAGTAAGAAACAAAATTAAAACAAAGTAATGGAAAACATGTCGTGATCTGGTTTCCAGATAATATTTAATTGCGTGTGCTCAAGACAGTGCCTTTTATAGTGATGCATCAGAGGTGTAGTTCAAGTATTCCTTTCATGCCAGCCATTACCAAAAAGCCAGACAATTGAAGGTCTCCCTTATCACTCAGCTATGCAGTGTAACTCAGCCTCCTACACCCTGCTTCCTATGTGTGTTTCACCTGGCAATCCAAAGTGCTAATTTATGAAAGCTAGTACCTTTCAGACATGCTATAACTTTGGCAGAGAGAAGTTACTTAACATGCCCTTGATCTAGCGAAGATTCAGATATGTAACTCGCGAATTTTAAATCGTTCTTTGATTTCATTACAAGGCAGCATTTTTTGCCCATTATATATTGTCTCAGTGTTAATTAAAGAGCATACTGTGTAATTCTACAAACTATACACAGCTAGACAAGAATTCTTTTTTGAGAACATGATTCAAAAGCTCATGATTATTCAATTTACTTCCCTTTTGTGTTAAGAAACTGAAGCAATACTAAAACTTAGCCAAATGTTTTTCATATATTTAAAAACACACACACATACTAAGACTGTGAGAGAAGTATATATGAAATCTTTATGCAAATAAAAATATAATTTCATATATGTTTCTACTTATGAAAAAGTCCTAAGATAAAACAGAATGAAAATGCTTCATAGTATTAGCAGAAAGGAGACAACAAACCAATCCTGATAGACGTTGTAGATCATATCATTAGCTCATGAGGTGTGTCTTTTGCTTACCAGTGATTTGGTGTAGAGAGTCTGGATTGCAAATCCTTCTTTTATAGGACTTACACAAAATTTACAATTGAATACATGCAAAATTAAAAGGAAACAGTAGCACAGTATTGCAATACTCGTATTACAAATCAAGTCAAAATGCCAATTAAATGTTTCTCTTCCCAGCTAGCCTCTCTTTTGAGCACACAGGGAAACACAAGTTGCAGTGCACAAACAGGAGTTACCATCCACACATTCGTATCTTGCAGCAAAAGCTTAACTCAGATACTAAGGGACAGAGTTGTAAAAATAACTAGGGTTTCAGCATCAGTAGAGGAAGTACATTTTCCCACCTCAGTCCTTTCCCTGAAGTATCATTCAAACTGCATCCAAACCCAACCTAAAACTGCCTACAGAGAGCAAAAGACTAAAATATTGTTCACTCAGCATTTAACCTACAACAATTTTTTTAAATCATAAATATGATTAAAAGATTTTTCACAGGCCTTCTGGAAAAAAAATCAGAACGTTATTTCTCAATCGTTAACTTGTTATTTTCATTCATTTCTCCCATGGGTACTCAGGCGAGAGAATATACTACCTTGAGCTGTTTAATCTTTCTGCTGAAAGTATTTTATTTTGCATATATAAGTATAAGTTTGTGGATCAGAGACAGAAACCCACGTATCTTATTTTCTAGGCCACTGGCTCTGGAATTATTATTACCTGTAAGCTATTTTAGAAAAACCACAACCATTTCAAGAGGAATGTCAAATGTTCCAAGAGGAGAGAGGTCAAATTCTGTAAATTTATTGACAAGGACAGTAAATGAACTACAGATCACTGGTCTAACTTAACTAGGCATGAAGTAGATGAACATTTTAAATCACTGTACCAACCATTTGAACTGCTTTACAAGATGATTATGCTTTAAAAGTCTCAAAGGCTTAAAGGTAAGTGACAATGACACTTTTCAATAGTTTTAAAAGGCATAAAGCTGAAGCTTATTGTCCTTACTCCTGTTTAAGCATTTTAATCCTGAAATCTTACACCTCTGAAGCAGCCTTAGAAGAACCCTAACAATTTTATGCATGGGCAACACACCCAGACCACCTGAAATAACAAAAAAGTATGGAGATTTTTTTCAAAGATCTGTTTGTGTTGGAATCCCATGAAACATGACCAGCACATCCAGGAGGTTACATAAAATATTTTCCATTTTTAAAGCTGTTCAGCTTAACATGGAAGCAAAAATAGCTCCCTGATCAGCATGGACAGTACAAATAATTTGATAATAATGTCAACCTAAAAATCCAGTTAACAAAAAAAAAAGAAAAAAAGAAAATGAGAAAAAAACATCAGCAGCACCTAAATTCTAGAGTTTCTTCAAGCTACATTTCCTGTAACATTTTGTATTACTAGCTGATTAAACCACTATGAAAATACATTCCTTGCTAAATTCATTGGGGTTATATTACCCACTTCCCCTACACCAAGAATGCTGGTAGCTTTACCCTCCCATTTTCCTTCCTGAGAAGTAAAAGAATTTGGCTATGAAACAAAACTAAGGTCTGAAAGTCACTCTACATACAAGGAAGTTTCATACAGCTTGTGTCAGCTGCAGCGGGCTGGAACATTACAAACAAGTGCCAGCCAAAAACTTTAATGTTCAACCCTGTATCAGTGCAGCAGCTTTGGCGCTTAGCTTCATAAATATCACTGTCCAGATTCTACTGATGAGGGCACTTCAAGCTGTTGTCATTCACATTTGGCTTGGGACTCCTCTGACAAACTGTGCATAGAGTGGCATAGGAGAAAGTGCTGGATGGGCACAGTAACTCATTTGTCTCGGTTCAAGACTGCATAAATTTTGATATCATGTGAAATAAATAATGCAGCAGAGGTACCATATTCTGCCCAGTCACAGCTGCAGCTTCACCTGCCATCCATCCACCTTTCATCTTTGTTTCCTGCATCCTGGCAGTTACAGCCAGTATGGAAATTGTTTTTGCAGTTTTGTTATCAACGCCCTTCTAGCCAGCAATGCAAAGCACAGCAGTGTGAGGACTGCTCTGGGGAAATGAACTCCAGCTCAGCCAGACCCAACACACGTCCTGTAGATCTGCCACTGCCTAACTCAGTGTACTGTGAGCTCTGCTCAGCCTGCAACAGATGTCCTAACAAAGAGACAAATCACTTCTGATCAGTGGAAATCAAACCACTGGTATTAGCCCTTTAAACTAGTGCAATAGCAAGAGCAACACCAGGAATTCCTTGGACCCATCCTCTACAACTTGATCACAATTTTGTTAGGGAAGGCTGATGTGTATTTGTACCAGTGTCTTTGAAGGGCTCTTCAAATTCAGGCATACCACAGTCATCTTGTTTTCCTCCTGGGCACTGATATTCTACATATCTTTCAGGAACTGATATGTAAAGATGGATGTGCTAATGTAAAGAGGAAATTGAAGAGTTTTCCCTGATCAACATTTACCAAAAAGGATCTAAATATTATAGATTTCATACCTGTACAACCACATGTTGGTATTGTATAATAAAACCTGTAGGGGTTTTTGTTGTTTTAGTCAGACTCAGGTTACAGAGAAAACATTCTAGCATCTATTAACATCTTGGCATTGCTGCATGGCTTAACAACTTGTTGCCTAAATCCCAAAACACACAACCTTGCACTGTTTAAACAAATTACCTGTAAAAGTCAATGACCCATCTTCCACAGGACCTATACACAAAAGCACTTATTTTCATATTTATCAAGATGGGTTAAGGTACTTTCCATTTAGTGCTAGTAATAATGAAATAATTTCAGTAGTAACTCCTGTGAAAGAAACCAAAGTCTGAGTCCTTTGCAACGACATCATTAGCATCAACATAACTGAAATATAATTGAATGCACCCTTGCATCTGTCCACAGCACAGTTCAATAGGTTTTAAGAGATTCGAGTACATCAGTTTCCAAATGGCCCTGACAATTTTCTGTAAATTGTCTGTGAATTAAATATTTGCAATTCCTGTTTCAGTCAGTAAGCTGGACCAACCAAATACTTAAGTCCATGTAATTAAGAAAAAACTTTACATTTTCCAAAAATTTGCCTCACTTAACTACAATTTTAGAGAATTGTCTAATACACCAATGTAAAATGAGTTACACATATAAAAAGAGGGACATCACCTTACATATGAAATGGAGGCTTTGGTAACTGAACAAGCTTTAGGTCAGAGGCCTCAAATCCCAGATGGCATGACTGCTTTAGCCTTTCTTTATCAATGATCTCCTTAACACATTTCAAGTTAACCAAGTATTCATATGCTTTTCTAGATCAGGGTGATCAGATTTCCTTTTTGGTACTGAATTTAAACACAGCTCCCGATGTTGCCCAGGTAACAGCACTATGGAACACTCACCTTTTGACCACAGCAATAAAGGCTGAAGTCTTCCATATTTACTCACATAAATATCCCAGTGAAAGTCATATCAGAACTTATGACTGCTCTTTCATCTGACTTTCTAACGGATAAATTAAGGAATGAATTTTACAACTAAACACCACATTGGCAAAGGCATGATTATAATCTGATGTTATTGGTTATTTAGTCCAGGTGAAGCCTTGGCTCCACACCAGAACCAGTAACAAAACTTCCAACAGTAGAGTTGCGTTGTGCTACATGAACCAGACTACTTCTTACGAATGCAAGGCTCTCTACAATCATAGTGACCTCTTAGCCATGATATGCTCTTTAGGACTTTTGATCCACTTTACTGCTTGTAGACTTTCAACCCTGAAACAACTGCATGAAGATCTGCTATCAGTTACGGGAAAGTCATGGCTCTTTATGGAGTGCATACACAGTAATTTTCAAACCCTCACAGGCTCACAGGAGATGTAATCCTTCAAGTGAGGTTGAGCGTGGCATTCTATTTATGGCCAACACATAGAGAAGCTGAAAAGCTGTCAATTCTAGAAGGATGCAACAGCCATTATTTTGAAGTGGTCTGTGAATTCTTACAACCAGAAGTTCTGCAAAAGCACGGGGATGAAAAAAATCTGAGGTTAAGTCTCATGCTATTCTAGCAGCACAGGCATCAAGATGCAAGATCTTGTATTGATTCCAGTGAGTAACTTGAGACTCCAAAACTTGATGTACTGTGAAATTCTGTGAGCAGAGAAATCCAGGAGACACCTTAATAACAGAACACAGAATGCTCTTTAAGCAAAAACGAAGTGTCAAGATTTTATCTTCTAACATCTGAGAAAGATTGGTGTAAATTATTTGCTACAACAACATAAAATTATAGCCTTGTGTAGCACAAAATCTAAAATTATGCTGCAAGACCAGATCATTTTATTGTGTAGTTGATATCTTGTTGGAAAAAAATCCAAACATTATTTCTCTTCTTTAGCAAAATCATTATGTGGATTGAATTCTGGCCAACATGTGCATTCAGCAGCTATCTTGCCTTGACCTTTTTTTGTAATTTAGTTAGGACAGAACTGTCCTTACGATGCTATGGATAAGCTATAGCAAAAGCCTCATCTTAAAGCTTCTATTTTAGGGGTTGTTACTCCACTAGTTCATTTTACTTCACTGACAGCAAATAAATGCAAAAAGAAATACAAAGCCATAAATATACACTCAGGTAATTATGCCAACACACCTTACTGGTAGCCACACTCAGAGAACCTGTTAGAGAAAACACTAAAATAGTATATGAAGCTTCAACTAAATCAGTCTCAAGAAATCTCTGTAAGCTAATCCAAAATTAACCATTTGCATTACAGTAAAATACTGTCCCTTCATCTTAAACACTCACAACCTTCTCACAGCTTATGTAATTCTGAAACTTCTGAGTCTGATTAGACATTTCCACATGGCAAGATGAGATGGAGAGATTAACAACTAATCCATTAATCTACTAGTTTCATACCCATCTATTGCAGAGGTCCTTATAGAAAAAGATGGACAGAGTTCTACATCCTGAAGATAATGTGCAGACTTCTGTGTGTTGCTACTTAACAGAAACACAGTATGATGTTCCATATATTTCATAGACTCCAGACTTCTCCTAAATGCATACAGTAAAATTAAGACTGTGAAAGTCTAAATGCAAACACAAGCCAAATAATCTATTAGTGCTACTGTAAGGTGTTGTAGTCTTGTTAGCATTTGCCACTATCGAGAAAGAACAGACACAGGCATATTGTATAAACTGATTCACTCAAAATAATGGTACAAATAATGTATTAAGTATAAACTTGACATGAGATAGTCTAGTATTTTTCACAACTTGCTCTGAAGAAATTAAAATATACTATTAAGACTAGAACTAGAATCAATAGAACACTTACATACCAGAATATGACTGTTTTGTTACCATGTAAATCTTATAATATGCAATATACTTTTTAATACTGTAACTTTTAAAGGATAACGAGGTATTTCGCAAAGTGATACGCCTAGAACAGGAAAAATAAGTCTTCTTTATTTCTGCTTTTTCCTTTTCACCATTAATAACAGAATTGTTAAGATTGGAATGGACCTCTAGGAATCATCTACCCCAACTCTGTTGTTCAAAAGAGAGCCAGCTGGAGAGAGTTTCTCAGGGCTATGTCCAGTCAAGTTTTGAGTATCTCCAAGAATGGAAAGTCCACAACATCTCTGGGCAATTTGTTACAGCATTCAATGACTCTCCCTGTAAAAATTTTAGCCTCATGTTTATATGGAATTTCCTGTATTTTAATTTGCACTCACTGCCGCCTTCTCCTCTCACTGGGCACTACTGAGAAGGGTCTGCTCTCTCTCTCCATCCATCAGGTATTTACAGACATTGCTCACACATCACTGAACTTTCTCTCCTTCATGCTGAACAGTCGCAGCTCTCTCAGCTTCTGTCTGTCAGATGTTCCAATCCTTTAATCATCTTTGTGGCCCTTCACTGAGCTTGCTCCAGAACATCAATGTCAGTCTTCTGCTGGCACGCCTAGGAATGGGCACAGCACTCCAAATGTGGTCTCACACAGCTATGGCACAAAGGACGGACTGCTTCCCTTTGCTGGGCAATGCTCCTCCTCATGCAGCCCCGGAGGCTGCTGGCTGCACTTGCCACATTCATCATCTGTCTCGGTGACTGAGGTGAGGCTGACTACTGGCCTGTAGTTCTGCATATATACCCTTCTGGAAGACCAGGCTGACATTTACCTTCTTCTAGTTCTCAGGAACCTCTACACCCTTCTTGAAGACTAGGCTGACATTTACCTTCTTCTAGTTCTCAGGAACCTCTACACCCTTCTTGAAGACTAGGCTGACATTTACCTTCTTCTAGTTCTCAGGAACCTCTACACCCTTCTTGAAGACCAGACTGACATTTACTTTCTTCTAATTCTCAGGAACCTCTACATCCTTCTTGAAGACCAGGCTGACATTTACCTTCTTCTAGTTCTCAGGAACCTCTACACCCTTCTTGAAGACTAGGCTGACATTTACTTTCTTCTAATTCTCAGGAACCTCCCCTTATCACCAGACCTCTCAAACATAATTGAGAGTGTCCCTACAATAACATTTGTCACTTCCTCAGCATTCTCAGGTGCACCCTACCAAACCCCACAGACTCATGTATGTCATTACTGGCCCCAGACTTCACATCCCTGACCAGTTCTCCCTGGTTTGTACGTATCAGGTCCAGCAAAGAGCCTGTGTTTCCCTAAAGAGCCTGCATCCATTCGCTGGAGTACTCCAGCAATGTAAGCTATCCCACTGTATCTCTGTAATCCCAGTGACATAATAACCCTGGAAGTGATGCAGGTCTTGAATTCCTTCCACATTAAGCCAATAATTGTTTTAAAATCTGCTGCATACTGTTGCCCAAAAGAATAATTACATATACAAAAGAACTCCTTCAACAACAAGAGAGGAAAGGAAGAAACAATCCTGTGCATTTTATTGGTATTGAGGTACAGTCCCATTACAATTTATCTGTTCCCTTTTTTTAACTAAAATGCAATATAGAAAAAACATAGAAAGTCTGACTGGTCAACTAGCAGTACACACAAAAACCTGCTCACGAAAATGAAAAAAAAAAAAAAAAAGGCAGGCACAAAGCAATCTACTTATAGAACTTAACATTTATGGACCAGTTTGCTCAAGACTGTAAGAACATTTTTTCTGAACTATAACTTCTTTCTGCACAGGGATCCAATACAAGGGTTGCTCTTTGGCTTAGAAACCACCACTGGTAAAGATGCATGTGGCTGATGAGATACAGGTCTCTTACTCTTCTTCATGGTAAGAACACGGTCTTCCTTTGGGGGAGGCACATGTATCGGCTTCCAAGGAATGGGGTTACAATACGCTGGAGTTGGATACAAATTTCTATCAGCACTCCCTGAAACATTTAGAAAATACACATAACTAAAAAGGAATATTTACACTACAAGCTTTCCAATGCAAGCAGTTGTAATAATCATCTGGACTAAATACAACACCACAATGTCTTCAGAGAAAGAAAGCACAGGCACATCACATAATTTAAGTGGTTCAAAATAATAAATATTTCACCTTTTTTTTTTTTTTAAAACAGTAACTGGCATATTCTTCACCTCTACTTAAAATAATAAGCAGGTTGAATTCTCAGTCCTTCATGTTCTTAAAAACTCTAACTGTCTACAAACTGGCTACTTTGTTTTACCCAACCACATGATGGATACACTTCAAAGTTTGTAATACATTCTACTGAATGACACAAGTGAGTAGATATTTTTCAAAAATCATTTAAATAAATGATTGCAGCTGTCAGTATGAAGGTCCAACCAAAACATGAAGGCAAGCTACATCACTATTTACAAATAAATGTAAGCAAAAGAGTAAAGGTTGTTCACCTGCTTTATACATGTTTCTTAAACATTCAGAGACTAGAATTTTGGTCCCAAAACTATTTCTGTTGCAAAGTCAAATAGAAGCAATTATTTTAGTTGCATAGAAAAATAACATGTAATGCAATACTATTTCTTGCTGCTTTTTTGCTTTTGTACTACGTGGGATGACAAAAAATACAAAAATAAAGACTTGTGAAACATCACACTATGAACAGCATTCTCTTCTACACTTCCCCTTCAAACAAAATAAAGGAATAGGATTACAGAAACCAAGAAAGTTTGACGCAGGTGAAAAGCAAAACAGAAAGGAAATTTTAGCTCAGAATACAGGTTGATGCCTCTGTCTCCTTTTTCAGACAGGACTTCTGTCAGCTTCTGATTGTTCTTGGGTCTCAAAACCCCACCTCTTTTTCATGGGGGATTCAGGTGTGCTAGGGTGGCACACACCTTGTGTAACACGAAAACTAACTTTACAAGGATGCTGACATAACTAACTTGCTTCGCAGGAACCAGTGATTTGCTCTAGTGATTCCTATGCCTGGTAAGAAAAATCAGATAAAATCATAACTTGGTACGCCACATAATTATCTCAAAAAATGTAATTTCCCTCCCAAATAAAAAAAAAGGCTAAGAAAAACACAGAAAAGGTCTCAGAATCTGTTTCTCTGACTGATACCACAGTGTAAGTAGTCATTCCTATGTGCCGAAATTAGATACTAGATGAGTATCTTAAACAGCCTTCGTTTTACATTAAAATATTAGAACGAAGGAACCACAAACTGAAGTCACTACATATTTGTGTACTATATGTACAAACCTGTAGACTTCCCATGTGGGAAACCATAACCATTTAAAGGAGGTTGTGGTTTATTTTTAGCATTTTGCAGCCATTCCTTAAATATTTTCTCCGATCTTGTTCTCTTCTCCTGTAGCTCAGCCTCCCATTCTTTTTCTTTTTCCTAAAAATAAAAAAAAAATTAAGGTACTCCCAGACAAAGCCCTGTACAATATAAAAAAACCAGTAAATAATTTTTTTCAGATTTCCAGACTGCTGAACACATTTCAAATATTTCTTCATACAAGCACCTTTTCCTAACAATGGAAAAGACGTGGTTTTTGGTTTAAGTCCAAAAAGAAAACCAAACAAACCCCAACCTCCATGTTACTCCAGTGTTTCCCTGAGAAAAAAAATCAAAGGTTATTAACAAAAGTGCATTAATAGGCATTTTACTTTGCTGACCATACCACGGTGTCTTTAAGGCACAAACATTCCAACTCTTGAAAGATTTTTTTCATGTACAACACTCCCATTTGATATCAACATATTCAATGTAAGTTACAGATTAAGTAACTCCATCCAAATAAATGATCAGTTCACTAATACCTTCTCTTTTTTCTTCTTTTCTGCCTCTTCAGCTTTCTTCTTCTTTAACCATTCCTTATACTTTATGTCAGCCTTTTCTTGTAACTGCATTTTTTCTAGTTCCCTCGTTGCTTTTTCCGCCATTTCTTTGCTCAGCTTTCGTTTCCTTTCTCTTCTTTCCTACGTGAAATATAGCAAAGAAACAGAATAGATTTTTTTTAGTACATTTCAATGAGTGATTCTTTTGAGGAATACAGTTAATTTTATTACACAATTACAAAGAAAATTATCATAAACCTGAAAAAATATGTGATATTCTAAGCTCTTTGAAGTCAGAACCTATTCATCACTAGATTCCAGGTATGATAGACATATAAACTTGTCAAAAAAAGATGATAAAAATTTTACTTTCAGGTCTCCTCATACTGTTATGTTTACTACTCTGTTTTATTTATTCAGAGATGTTTTTAAACATTTCAGACACTTCTCAGTGTTTCTGGGAATGACGTACATGTTGCAACTCTCAACAACGGTGTGTTAGCTTTACTTATCAGTCAATCTAGAGCAAACTACAGTTCCAAATGGAAGTCAGGTAAACTGCCCCCTTCGAAGAGTCATTGAGATATGCACATTGTTCAGCACACTTAAGCATAAATTAATAGGAAAATAAAAAGTTCACATAAAAATCCAGTTCATGTTTTGTGGTATTCTCTTAAGTTTTTTATACTCTTTAGTTTATTCACATAGGGACTACCTCAATAAATCAATCCACACACTTCTCCTGTTCAAATTGTGAAAGGGAAAATGAGAAAACACGTTCTAGGGTAGGCAAAATGAGTGTGAAGTGAAATTGCTGCCTGTATGATTTGGAAGACAATACAGCAGAGGTGGCAGGGTTGTCTGGGACACATAAAAGCATTACTGTAGATGAGAGATGTATGTTAAACCTGAGTTAAACTATGGGAGAAGGTGGCTTACAAAGATTTCACACGTTTTGTTGTTTGCTGACTTACCTCTGATGTACATGAAAGTAAGTTACAAAACTAAGGACCTTCCACAACTACAGTCTTTAGCTAAGGGTCTTATCGTATAAAAGGCATGAAAATAAATATAGGAGAAAACTGAAAAAAAACCCAGGCTACTTCCACACCTAGGGGAATGGTTCCATAATGGAAAACCATTATAAGCAGGAAATAGACTAAAAATCTTACTAAATACTATAAAAGAAAGGCAGGGAAGCTTGTTAAATTATGTATCTTAAATCATAACACTTAGCTAATCAAAGTTAAATTAGGTCCTATGTAAACAATAACATGCCATACACACTACCATGAAAGCCACAGCTATTGCTAAGTTTTACTTTCAGTGAGAAATCCTTAAGACAGGGAGACTCCCTGCAGAACTGCAGAATTTACCCTGCCTAGAAAGTTTTCTGCAGACAAATCAGAAATGCTTCCTCTCTCACAATCATAACAGATTTTCCTTCATAAAGTTAGTGTGTACCACATTCACAGCTGCTTTCATGTCAAACAGTAACCTGTTTCATGTCAAGCTTCTGTCACCCTGACCTTCCCAGCTTTTCTCCCATCCTCACTGTAAAAGTCTATAGAAAATGCTATGAATGTGCACATTAATGTACATGTTCTTCACTCCTTTTACGTTCCTTCCATGTATGTGTGAGGGAAGAAATTATTCGTTTATGCTTGGTGTTGTTTAGATTGGGTTTTAAAAATTCTCTTTGATCTTGTGTTCATAACAGTCACAATCTATTCACTAAACCACTACTAAATTTACATACACTAAAATATGGTTGCAGGTATTACATAAATTAAGGTATTGATTGTAAAACATCCAATTACTCATTGCAAGAAAGGCTTGTTCTCCTGCCACCCTACCCAAGCACATAATTAAGGAGAAAGGATACAAATCTACCCTGAAGGTTCACCACTCTGTGCTGTGATTCTATCAAGTCTCAGAAGCTAATGAAGTCTGGGCTAGGTTGGTACTTGGAAATCCCCCACCCAACACTGATGCCTTAGGATTTTAGCTTTTATATTTTTTCATCTATTTGTAATCCTTCAATTCTTTAGTGTATAATTCTAAACTCCATGTAGAGTGTTAGCTACTGCTTTCCCATTTTGGTCAGACACAACCATTCCCCTCTAGGCCTGGGAATTGAGGACACCTCACTGTCTCAAGCCCTGAGAAATGTAAACCTAAGTGAGTTGAGGGGGGCAGTAAACTTGGGGTAAATGACTTCATTACCTGAAGCTTTAATTGGAAGATTAACCCCCAATATGCAAATGGATCAAACTCATAAAAGTGTGAAAACCTGTGACCCGTTGTCCATTTTTGGGGGTAGTCCCTGGGGGGGCCTTCATCTGCCTTAAACGTACCTGAAGGCCCTTCAGTACATACAACCGCTTTTTATTCCCTAATTTTGCCTGGCCTCTGTTTTTAGGTAAGCCCATCAAGGCATCGACACAAACCCATCTGTCCCACAAAGCAGTGATGGTGATTCCATTCACAGCATGTGCCTTACTGAGTCAGTACTAACTGCTGACTTTCCAAGAAAAATCAGACCTACATGTATGTGGTGAATGGTCAAAGGATTTTAAAATTTGAAGAAGCGTCCCACTTTCTTCCCGAGAGAAGGCAGAAATATTAAATAATTTTCCACACAGGAAAAAAAAAAAAACCTAATTGCTTTTGAAACAGAGGCACTATATCCCACTGGAAGAAAACTAGTAAAATATGAGTTTCTGAATTTTCGCATCAATGACTAAATGAGAGGCTGGAATGCATAAAGTGCAGAGATGCTTTCTTTTCTGCATTTTCTATGTAGACTGTTGCTGAGTAGAAATATTTCCAGAAAATAATGATGTGACTGATATTTTTAAGATACTTCTCACAGCAATCCTTCTCATCATATGGTCTGCAGAATATGACAACATTTTTCTTTTCGCAGATAAGGGTTCTAGTCCACAGCTGTTTGCTGACATCTTAGCTAGCATATTCTAGCATCATTTAATGTCGACTGATGGCAAAATATATGAAAAGCCCACATTGCCAACATCAGAACACACATCCAAATTTACTTGTTTATCCTCGTAATAATTGTGGACATCAATCCCTTTTAGCAGTCTCGGAAATCTGGGTCATTCAGACAACTGTAATTATCTTTTCAATTTTGCCCTATAACAACTCAGTGACCAAGCCTAGCCCACAGGAATACTTCTTTAATCTCTCTAGAATTTCCATGTGAAAACAACAAGAGGCTAGAAAGCAGGTCAGCAGAAGTCTGAGCTGCAGATGTCTCCTGACAAGCCAGTTTACATCGATTTACTGCTGAAGTTCACACAAAGCCAATGCAGTTTGGGAACTGGAGAATTACTAGATCTTTCTCCCAAACTGTCTTCATTTCATGTGGGGACTCGATATATGTGACAAGCATAAAGTTTCAGTGTACTTGGTCCCTGGAACACTCCTGGGATATTCAGAAGAATGTGGATTCCACAATACATGAGCACTCATATTCACTGGTCACCCTCAATTCCTCTTCCAAAACTCTGTCAAAAACTCATTCTAGCACTCACCATTAGAAATTAGTTCATTTTACTTACAGAAATCTAAAAGTAATTAAGATTCAGGTACAACCTAAAATTATAACCGTGGCATCGGTCATGCATGAAATCACAGAAAAATTTTGTGCAAAGACTTTCCAAGTCCACAGAGTAAAAGATCCACAATATGCAAAAAAAAAAAAAAATCCGTAAGAAATTAAGCCCAGACTCACAAAAAAATTTAGATATGTAAAGACAGACTTAGGTATGTAAACAGAAAATTTTAATTCTTAAATGCAGTTGGTTCTCATGATAGGAAAGCATTTCTACTAGAAGCTTCCCTCACAAACACATTTCTTGAAAGGGTTCAGTCTTTAAAAAGTGGACATCTTAACATCTCTTTCAAGTCTCAACTGTCAGCAAAAACTACAGTACATCAGGCTCTGCATTAGCAACCAGTGCTTTGACTCAACAACAGTTCAGCTGTAAGAACATTAACCTAGGACATGGAAGATCTGGATTTCATTACATTTCTGCCTGAGGAGATTCCAACTAACATGTCACCAGGCTGGGATGACAGGATTCTCCACTCCTTCTGTGGCAGTGGTACCATTCCTCACAAAATAATTAACAACTCACTGGATGAAAGAAATAGAGCATGAGCAAGCATAGCTTTTGAACTTGAAAGTTATGCTCAAGCTGTTGAACAATCTGTGCTCTGTATTAACCATGCTGAGATAAAGCACACACTAAAGAAAAAGCCTTTGGTGTAAGAGTTGGCATCTAGGTGTCTCTCCTGGGAGGAATTACACAGCACACCAAAAAGGGAAGTCTGCTCCAAGAACACTGTCATTCATTACTATACAGTGTGTTGGTTTTAGGCTTTCACATACTTCTTACTGCTTTTTGCTTCTCATAAAGACTATCAGCCCACAACACAGCAAATGGTAAGAACAAAATTTTCAATGAAAAAGCATTCAAACGGAACTTTTCCATCCTAGTTTCCATTAAAATTATATTTTTCAGTAAGTAAAGGGGATTTATTGAAAAGAAAAGAACAATAAAAAAAGTTGAACATCAAAATTCTATTCTTAATGCCTGCTTGGTCATATTTCTTTTTAAAAAAAAAAAAGAAGCGTTGCCTTATTCTCTATTGAAAAATGCAGAAAGTATTAGAAATGCACAGTCAGTTTTAGATGGGTAGTAGAATAATTGGTTCTTCCAATGGGAAATTGTAACTTCACTACTTGTGCTCTTACAACTTTGCTAGGTATCACGTTGTTACAGCATAAAGAATTACATGCAAAGACTAAATACAAGGATGCTAAAAAAATGAGTTTCAGAATTACAGTCATTTTGGGATGCAAGCATTCCTCTTCCAGAATTTCTGTTACTGTTGCAAACATACATAACACGTGTAGTGGGTTTTGGTTTGGTTTGGAGTTAACTTTCTTCACAGCAGCTCCTGTTGTGCTACGTTTGGATTTGTGAACAAAATAGTGTTTGTTGATAACACAACAAGTTATCACTAAGCAGTGCTTACAAAGCTTCAAGATCTTTTCTGCTTCTCACCTCACCCCACCAGTTCACAGTCTGGGGGTGCACAAGGAGCTGGGAGGGGCACAGCCAGAATATGACACCAGCAATCCAAGGGATATCCCAGACCATACTGTTCAGCAATAAAAGCTGGTGGGAGCAAGTGAGGGGCTATGTGGGGTCTCAGCTGCCTACTGGGGCTAACTCACAACAATATATAACGTAAATATTCATATGTACACACATGTATATATATGAATTGAATGCTCTAGATATTTCTAAGTTCATGTTCTACTGACATTGTAAAAATGAAGCAGCTTTGCAGAGTCAGTAAAGGTGGATTAAATATGATTTGAAGATAACATATTAGATTGTAGAAGGTATACTGCACTGTATCAGAGTTGATTTTAATATGTAATCAAAAAGCTGTTGTCATCAGGCCTGACCTTTAATCCTAATTTTAAACATCAATAATTCGTAAGAGGTTCTGACTGTTATGACAATATTAAAGAATTAAATAGTCATGGCAGTTTACAGGCTCTTCACAGTTTATGCATTCACAATGCATTTCTCAAAAGCTTTTCATCCTTTGATTTGAAACCAGTACTTTAATTTAATCAGTAACTCCACAATTACAGGTACCTTACTACCTAGTTGTTTAATCCCACAACTGATGATAGGAATCAAAGTGACTTCACATTACAGGATCTGAAGTTCACATAAAACAGGGAAAGAAAAAACCTTGGCTACTGTCAACAGCAAGATTCCTATGGTATGGGAAAACATTAGGAGGTAAGTCTTATATACCTGCGTTTCTGCAGATATGGTCTTGGAAACACTGCACTCTCAATAGGTGGGCAACTCTTAAACCCAAATTATGCCTCCAACTGTAAAGGCAGGGGCTGGGCTCCTTGGAAACACTGCACTCTCAATAGGTGGGCAGCTCTTAAACCCAAATTATGCCTCCAACTGTAAAGGCAGGGGCTGGGCTCCTGGGAAACACTGCACTCTCAATAGGGGGGCAACTCTTAATCCCAAATTATGCCTCCAACTGTACGGGCAGGGGCTGGGCTCCTTGGAAACACCGCACTCTCAATAGGTGGGCAGCTCTTCAACCCAAATCATGCCTCCAACTGTAAAGGCAGGGGCTGGGCGCCTTGGAAACACTGCACTCTCAATAGGGGGGCAACTCTTAATCCCAAATTATGCCTCCAACTGTAAAGGCAGGGGCTGGGCTCCTGTTTACATGAACGTTAGAACACTTCATGGGAGACTACATAAAGAGCAATAGTCAAAACCATCCTCAGTTCTTTAAAGAATTAACAGTAAAAGAACACTAGCAAAGACTTCTCCGTACTGCACCTCATTCTTGGGAAATGAGGTTGTAAGAGTAGAGTTTTCTTCCTGAAAGAAGGCTACATGTGTCTTGAATCAACTAGTTCAAGGGCAAATGACGGAAAAAATAAATCCAACTGGCTTCAGAGAGCAGCTTACATATATTCCAAATCAGAAGAGAAGCTCCAGGAGCTTCCACTGATTAGAACACAGCAAGTTACCAGTCAGTAGGACGAGTGCCTGGTCACACTGTGAAGGAACTGGGAATTGAACCACACTTGACAAGTTCTCAATAGTGGTGGTCTTCAAAGGAAACACTACAGAAGAAAGTATGAATGAGTGATCAACTCTGAACATCTATGACCTCAACTATCACATTACTTTTCTGCATGCTTTTTATCCAGCTAGAGTTTTGTCATCACATATTAATTGAACAGACTTTAGATGAGAGAGAAAAATCCTTGGAAGGAACCAGAAATGTGATTCCCAAATATTTTGAAGATGAGTAGCAATATTTTTTATCTCCCTCCTTAAAAACTGTAATTTACCCAAGTCTGTAAACAGTCTACCTATTATCTACAACCAGCTAAGCCAAACAGTAACAAAACTTCTACTTGTTATACAAGACCATATTTGACAAGCCACAAGTCATACAGATGCCACTGTGGAGCAAAGATTTTCAAAACATATCACACAAGTAGGTACCCCCACTGAAATAATTCCAAGACACAGTTTAGGGGAATATATTGAAGGTGTTGGTTGCTTGTTTTGTGTTAACCTTACTCAGTGGTGGAGAACAATGACTGAAGTTAACTTGTTTGTTCAGTATCTACATGCAGTCACAGGATATTATAGACTTCAAAGGCCTCTTCTTTCTTTTGATAAAATTCTAGCCGTTCTTTACCTCTTGGTTTTATTTTCAATAAAAAATTTCATTCCAAGAATGGGTCCTTTCTTGGCTGCTCCCCCTCCAAAAATAAAAAAAAATCCCACAAAGTGTATAACAAAAAGACAGAGAGAAAATAGCATTTACAAGGACTAATTCTGATCTGAACAAATGAAACACAAATTAGTTTTCAATCTTGAATATCTATTCAAGACGTAGTTCAGTGATGATATGGCAATCAAGGATGTCGATTCCTTCTGTTTCAAACTTTGCAGTTCAGCTATAAGCACCTTACCAAGCTGGAGTCTAAAAACAGCAACTAGTAATCAAGCAAATATCAGAGAGATTAAGACAGATTCTAATGACTTTGCTGATCTATCTTCAGTTCTGCATACCACTTAAATCAAGGCTACTTTAATAATGAAAACAAGACAGTGAACACCAAATTTACTTGCTCAGCATTTATAACCATAACCACTTCATTTTTATCCATAAATCTAACAGTAACTTAGAAATAAAAGTTTTGCTTACATAAAAAATTCACGCTATATTCATTCTTCTTCTGGAACCAAAAGCATGCTTAGAGTTAATTTAGAGTTAAAATATTTCATGTGGTACTCCTATGACTTGCTAAAAAGTCAACAGACAATTTACTCTTTGCCCACAAATGACTCAGCTTTAAGAGGGAGAGAAAGTAAGACTATTTTTGTCCAGGAGAGATCCAGCATCTTACCAAAAATTGTAAAGGCATTATTAGGTCCAAGATAGTGCCTAAAAGTTTATTTTATTAAGCTTTAATTCCTAGTGAGCAGCAAAATTTTGCCACAAACAAATATTTGTATAAACATATTTCATGGCTTAGAATGCTCTCTAATGGCTCATATTTCAAAATATTACTTCTAGTTCATTTACAACTTTAAGAACCACAAAAGCTATTTACATAGAAGAAGACTAAACAGCTAGGATTGCTTTACTTTCAAAAATAGTTTCTGCAAAATGATTAGAAACCTAAGAAAACTGTAACAGCATATAATTTTTAATCTATATTAAATAATAAAAAACCCAATAGTGAACAAAACCAGTGTTCAAGCCTTGCTTCCTAACCTCACCCTAAAGGACTATATTTAACAGTTAGAGCATCACAACTAAAACCGCCATGCAAGAATACTGGCTTGACATACAGAAAACCAGAGTTCTTTTATGCATACACAAACATTTTACTTCTGACATAAATGTCTCTCACAGTCACAGTACAAAGACTCTTCCAGCAGGGTCTCCTGGATGCCCAAGATGAAGGAAGAAGTTTCATGTATGCTTTGCTTTCTTCATCGCTACAGTACTGAGCAATGGGAAAGGATACAGACTTGGGGAGATTACAGAGATAAGATCCCTGAAAGCACTGCCTCTTGCCAAATAAAGCATTTTCTGCACTCTGCACACAGGGCTCAGAATTAATAACTGAGCTTGAAAAAGGTGAGTGCTTAACGCAAATTTCAGTAAGGAATACGGCAAGTTTTGCCTCAAGAAGCACCTTTTGATATTTCTATGGGGAAATGTTTTCCAAACAGGCGATATATACAAGGTTCCCAAGAAAATTGTATCAACTGTCAGTGCTCATGACTGTAATCTTAACTACAGGTGAAATCTTGATGCAATTTTAAACGTTTTAGTCACTGAATTGACATATTTATCCTTCAGTCTGTGTCCAGATGCACAAATAATCTTGCGGAAACTTGAATTGGGACAGTCTACACAGCACAAACGTTAATATCCTACGGACAGTTAAGCTTTTAAGTTCAGTTTATCCTTGATTTGAGTGTGGTTTGTAGGAAGGACTAGTCATGAATCATCTGATTTAAACGAAAACCAGCTTACTTTTCTAAACACTTGGGACATGTTCGAAGGATGACCCTATGCTTCCAAAACGTAATATGATAAAGTCCACAAGTATGTTTTTTCTCCTGTCCTCTGGGCTGGTGTGATTACCATAAAAAAGACCTCCTGACAACAGAATGGAAGTTGTTAACCAGTAAATTCACAAAGTTCCAAGGAAAACCCGAATAAGCCAAAGTTTATGGAAGTTGAAGGAGGTGGTAGGGGTAGTGAGGAGGAGACAGAAAACTTCTGGGTTTGAACTGGAACTACTTTAAGAGGCAGACCAACTTTTTCAAGCCAATGAATAGTTACAGACAAGTAGAATTTAATTTTAATTTAAATTTCATTTCAGAAGAGGAAAATGGCATTGTATGTACTGAGTAATAAATCTACTTTTTGCTGCGTACTTTAATTAGTAACATAAATCATAATAAATTAATACAGCAGGATAGTTTCTGCAGTAGGTTTATGCCAATCATCCAACCAGCATTAAGACTAAGATTAATTCAGGTTAGATCCAAATATATGTTATTCCAGTGGTTCTAGGCTGAATCTGAAGAAGAAGTTCTGAAATCATGAAAACAAATGTATGAGGTCTGCGCATCCAACCCAGTTAGTGCTACTGTGATATTTTTAGTGAACTTCATCTGATTTTATTCAGAAACAGAAGTATAGAACAGTAAACAACTGGTATATGCTACAGACCATAAGACGATGAACACATATGCCCATGAACTACCAGGGGCTGAAAATGCCCTGGTCTCCCAAGTGTTCCCACTTTGTCACCCAGTGCACATGCTCACTTGGTGTGACACAGCTGTCACAGAGCCCCACTGAGATCAGGATTCTGACTGTTTCTGACCCTGGACTCAGGCATCCCCTCAACAGAACTTAAAAATCTTTTGATCCCACCCAGAAATTAATTACTGAGTGAAGGAATTCCCAATTACTAACTGGTCTACTGAGACTTCCCTCCATCTGGCCCCATACCTCAATTATCCCTCCTAAACCTTACCATACTCTTTGCCTGTCCATGGTGACGTTTAAAGAAATCCTTCTTCTGGCTCTGCTTGGTGTACAAAACATTGCACACAGCCAGGATGTACACTTAACCAAAAATGTTTGGGCACTGAACCTGGGAAGTCTGGGTACGTTAAAGACCAAATCTCCAGCTATAATCAGCAAAGGCTACTGCACAAGATGTACACCAACGGTCAGTTATCTGACTACTCAGAAAACAAATCCCTTTGTACCTCACAGAAAAAAAAAAAAAAATCAGTCTTGAAAAAATGTTTAGCTGTTTTGGCATGTTTTTAGAATTTTCAGTTAAAGCAGCCATTTACTCAGCAAACTAAAAACGTGGATGTCCAAACAGACTGAGCAAATTTTACATAGGCTTGCTCAAGCATGGCATGTACTAGAATATTTCCAGCCAAAGCAATATTTACCTCTTCTCTCTTTTTTTGGACCCATTCCTTGTGTTTCTCTTCAGCTATCTTTTTTCTTCTTTCAAATTCTTGATTTTGCTTCATTTTCTCAAGCTGTATGTTCATTTCCTAATTAAAGAAAAAGTATACATCTCGAATCCATGGTGACCATTTACAGCAATACTGGGAATAGTGCTGCACTTAAAACAATGTAAGCATTAGATTTTGGTATTTTTCCTTCATTAAGATTTTGGAGAAGAATGACAGTCAACACAGAAATACTGTGAAATACAATCAATGGAAATGCATAATTTTAGGATATTAACTGGAAATATGTATTTTAATTAGGCTTTGGAAGCAATTAAATGTATCAAGTCACTCCTCAGTTTATTGAAATGCCTTTTTAGTCAGCAAAATCTTAATTTGCAGCAGTACTTTCGTACAATATTTAAAATTTAAATTGTGTACTGCTCTGCACTGTGGAAGGTATCAAAAGCTAAGTGAAATATTACTCACCTGTGATTTTTAGTACCAAAAGTACTAGAACTTTAGGGCTTAACCCAAGGCTTACTAAAGCCAAAATTATTGCAGATTCTAGGAAACTTTGAAACAGGAGTTTTATTTTGAAGATGAGAAAAGAAATTTCAAAGTTTTTTTATATGACATACAGTATATATGCAATCACTTGTATCTCTCCAGTGAAGTTAATAAAGAAGAAACATAACTAAGGAGACACGTTCCCAGAAACGGGAACACTTTGAGATGTCTAGCTTCTCCAACAGTAGCATTAACACAAATTTTTAATGAAAATTCATACCTTCAAACACAGACAGATGGAATTATTGCCATGAAACTCATTTTATGGTCCCTACACTGCAGTCAGTTTCAGAGAGAACCCCCTTTTCTTATGACATTGAGTTTCAGTTTAACAGGACATCAAGAGAAGCTTACAGAAAGCTCAAACACTCATAATAGAGACATAGATGGAAAATACAGTTGTTGCTGTATTGAGGCAAAGTTACACCAAATAACATCTCCTTTGAGTTCCAAGACACCTGTATTGCAGGGATCCTGGTTTCTCTAACAGCTGATGGCACTGTAAGTACCTGAGAAGACCCAACCTAATTCCACTCCAAACGTTTATTCACATTTTTGACATTCAGGGCAGACTTGGTACTAATGTCAGGAAAAGATCTGGGACTTCACAGTTGTTTCTCAGGATATCAGTTTAGAATACTTTTAATATGCAAACATAGAAATTTTTTTTTTATATAAATATCACGTATTTCATCCTCTTCTGGCATCTCACAAAAATGTTGATTATATTTTTCCCCTAAACAGAAGCTTTTCACACTGACTTGGTGCAGTTAAATATCTAATGTTTTCAAAATCTTACAAACTAAAAATATTCACCCATATGACCATTTTATACATGGCTTTAAGTAATGTTTGTCCTATGACTGTTCTCAGTGCTTAGCTGAGAGACATCTGCTAGCTTACGTTTACATTACCAATCCGGAATATAAATGGGAAGTCGTGAAACGTTTGGTGGATATTAATGGATCAAAGCACATTCCCCAAGTTTAACAAACTACTTTGGTGTACTGCTGACCTGTAAAATACCATTCCTGAACCTTCCAGTGGTAGGTGTTTTATAAACAACATGAGGTAGCCCACATAAAACAGCTGTATGCTATATTCACTTTGCAGATAATCACAGAGAGGCTAGGAAAACAGTCAAGGTCAAATAGTTAATCAATAACTAAAGTGAGCAATTATCTAATTTTGATGGGATTTTTCTAATCACTACCCAGTATTTCCCATTTCATTTTCAACAACAGTATCATTTAAGCAACTGCAACTACAAAGTAATCAAGAAAAGATAGAGTGCTCTCACTTAATTGTGTCCCAGCCCTGGCTGTTCATCTGCAAGGGGGAAAAAGATACAATGAGGGAAAAAAATGCTGGAACAGGGATCCCTATCCTGGGAAAGGACACCAAACAGTTGTAAAATTACATGCTGAGTGGGTAACAACACTGTGCCTCAAAACCAACCAAGCAGCTTCACATCCTTACAATCAGCACACACTCCATTTTCTTCTACAACCTACATGCAGGCGTACATACCCACGATGAAAATCAAGGTAGTAATTATATAAATGTTTTAATCTTCTAACACTGAACCATTACCTGACAGTTGGCTAAACAAAATATTATACAGCACCAGTTCAATGAAGCATAACATTTAGCAAAACAGAATGCACATAATATGAATCACGCCAGCACTGACAAACACAAACACTACGGAGGCCTAAGACACTAAAAAAAAGGAAAAGACAACTAGTTGTGTTTCTACAAACAAGGAAAAGAAAATCCTGTGTTTGTTATCCTCTATTAGACTTAGAAACAAAGTAATTGGATGAAATCACCTCTGCAGCTCTAGCTTGTAAGCGGGCACGCAGCTCCTTCTCCTTGCCAATGAACCATTCTTCCCATGGTGAAAGGTTATCTTTCAAAGGTGACACTTCTCTCTGCCCTGCTATTTCAGAGCGTTCAGCCCTCCTGAATTAAAAACAAGAAACATAAGGGAATCTTATCTATAATGTATTTGGTTGAAAAGTTAAACAGTTTTACTGTCTTGAAAAAGTACTTTTCTTTTATGGCATAATGTGACAACAATGACATAATTTTTCTACTTGCTTAGTAATCTCCCTGATGGATAAATGGAATTTATAATGCACCTCTGACCATCCCCCTTACATTCTACATTTTACTTCCTAAATTCTAGCTTGTTACTGATTCTAAACTGTGGAACAGATTCAAACATTACCTTCTAGGAACTAAACAAAAAGAATACCAGTAACATCAAAGTGTCACTTTCCTTCTCACATAGGGAAGCCAAGGAAAAACGGAGATTTAACATTAACATCCTATCCTTGGTCACAAGAAGCTCCATCTATCAAGTGCTCTTCAGGAAAAGCAAAGCAAAAGCAAAGCAGAAGCTAGAATGTATTTCCTTCCTTCAAGTCCTATACAAGTGGATTCATGGTATCAAGCAACCTCAGCATTAAGAATCCATTCATTAAGAATCCATCCATTCAATCCAGTAAGTTTTCCACCTTAAAACACTTTCACAGGAAATGTGCTTAAGAAATACAGCTAGCATACAATGCTTGCTAGTATTATACAAGGTTCTATTAGACATTTAATAGGATATCTTACGTAAGTCACTCGTAATTTCTTTACTCATGAATAATGCAGCAACCCTAGCCTCAGGTCAGAAATATCTTTAATAATATTCTATACATGTACTATTTCATAAGTAACAGAGTATATTACGGTCCAAGTCAGCAAAATTTGAAAATATGCCAAGAGACTTCTTTAAAAGATTTCTTCTATCTGACACAGAATTTTTTCTTGAGAACAAAGCAGTGAAACCAGACTTCACTTTAGCATTTTGTATGGATGTACAGGCTCTGCAAATACCTACCTACCTACCTACATACTTCACTACAGTGAGGAATTCTGTTTGCTGAATCGAAGCTACAGAAGAAGCATCCAACAAGCATATTATGCTAATGCCCCAGAAATCAATTTTTTAAATGTAATATATCTGGGTTTTATTAACGTAAAAGTACAACATATTCACAGGACACAGCAGTACTCCAATACTCAATTGCACAACATTTTCTGTCCCTGTCATCTTTAGAATACATTGCTGTGGTAGAAAGCATTTGGGGACAACATCAGTGCTAGCGAGTTTTGTCCTACTCGTCTCTGTTGTTTTACCCATGTGTTTGCACTGGACTGTTTGCTGTTCAAGTCAGGGGAACTGACTGACATGGAAACCTACCTAGAACAGGTTTATTTCCCCAAACAAACCCACTTTTACAGTGTGCTGCCACAGAAATGCAGAATAACAGAACTGACAGGGACACCCTGACACAGACAGCACAAGCACAGAAGCAGCACAGACCAAACGCTCACAAGCCCACCACAGTCCAACATATCCTGCTGCACCCTAGGGCTTTTATGCTACAGCATTAATAAAGGCTAAAAATTTAACAGAGACAGCTTTTAAACACAAACACATAATAAGGGATGCTACTTAAGAATGCCTAATAACACATTTTGTAAGAAAATAAGTCTCTGAGAGTTTATTAAAGGATAAAAGTATTATACATTCATATTCAGGAAAAAATCCCATAACTTTGTACAGACTTGACATTTTGGGCAGGGATACTTCCTCAATACATTCTTTTGCTTTGCATGATTTACATTATGGCACCTAGTACTGGAACATGGCTGACAAATTAAACCAACCTTAGAAAAAGTACTAGGAGAATTAATAAATTAAGAAAAAGAATATTTACTATGTCTTTTCTTGTATCAGTACTCATGAAATTCAAGGTGCCAACTTCTCAAAAAAGTTACTCACAGTAACAGATTAAAAACTTACTGTTGACGGGTAAGAAATAACAGAAAATAAAGCTTAAACAGAGGAAAACACAAGCTCAGTATTAAGACCTGTTAGGAGGAGTACTTCTCCAATACTGTGCCTAATGCTCTCCAATTGCACTAGAATCCAGTCTTTCTCGGTGTGCATTGCAGCCACCAGTCACACTCTCCTTG
The DNA here is from genome assembly GCA_013398955.1 of Callaeas wilsoni. NCBI lineage: Eukaryota > Metazoa > Chordata > Aves > Passeriformes > Callaeidae > Callaeas > Callaeas wilsoni. Next base: position 33,517 of record VWPU01010586.1, read on the forward strand.
GCACACCAACCATGCATTTTAAACCACACACACCTTGAATTTCACAGGACCATTTTCTGAAATTCTAGCAGTTATTAACTTCTTCAAAGTAATTAAAATAATAGACTTCTTAAAATACCCCGTTCTCGAGTGCACATTCATTTCTAAACAACTATCTTAACTCAAACTAGACACATCTGGCATTAGACCTGAAGTCTGATTAACAGAGAAGAGTGACTATCATTTGCCATATATTTACTGGGGTCATACCATCAAACATAACACTGGATCCACAACGAAAGTATGAAAATGCCTAACACCATTTAACAAGGCCTTGTTTTTACCCTTCCTCTTTTGCAAATATTGCATTTCCCACACTGAGTATAATTTTTGTGTCATTTCAAGAGGACAACAACAAAAAGATTCGGAGTGCATGCGTACATGGAGGGCTATATGAGAAGTGGTTTTTATTATTACACTTCTGAGATCTTGGCAGCTATACACAGAAGCTGCTATATGAACACTTGGTAGGCACTCAGTACAACACAGCAGCAGTGTTACTCAGAAGCAGCGTCTGCATCAGCCAAGCATGTATTTTGCCCACAGTTTAATAAGACCGCCAACTCAGGCTCTTTTTAAAAGAGGTTGTCTTCAGCTGCATCTCACTGCTGCCAGAGAACACTGCAGCAACAGGCCCAAGAGCTGGGAGCTGTTTCAAATAGCCTCTCAAGCTACAAAGACGTGTTATAGCTTGAACAAACTACAACAGAACTTCAAGGTGCATAAACAAAATGCTTCTCGGGAAGAAGTATATGGAGAGGTAACAGGAAAACTGAAAGAGAAGGGACCATAAACTGGCTGATCTCTTCACTTGGAACCTTCTGACTACACCTGAACACTCTTTGCCTGGACTTTTAGCAGCTTTTTCAAGAAATGCTTTTAAGTAAAGTTCAGCGTGATCCATACTCCTTCACTGCTCTCCACGGAAATTGGAGAACCATGCTGGAAACCTGCACCCCCGTGAAGTTCTGCTGTCCTTCCTTTACTCCACCAGCACTTTTAGCTCAGTTCAGCCTTGCTAGTTACATTCACCACCAGTTAATACACAAGTCTGTGAAGTTTCCATCATGAAGCTGTATTCCAGAATAGGATAGGTTCTCCCTGCTCTTCCCCCTTCTGTTTTGAAAGGAAGAGTACGAACTACTTATTCTCCTGTCAAGTCGGCGAGATCCAAATAAAATGAAGGCATATTATGTTTGCATATAATTAAAATGGAATAAGATTAAGTAAGCCACCGGAGCACGAGCTGTGCAATGCATACATACAAACTGACTCTGGACCCAGCAATATACACTACGCAAAACAGCCCTTTAGTCTGCAAGCGCTTTTAAATTAAGGCAGGAAAGACTGTAGCTTTTTATCAGGCTCGGGTCAACTGCTTATAGACAATTTATGAGCCCAGAAAAATACTCAGCTGTCCAATGAGAAGGCTTCCCAAGAAACAAACAAAAAACAAACAAACAAACAAACAAACAAATCTGTGCAAACAAGTCTGTATTTAGGTACAATGATCTTCTGCCCCAAGGTCTCCAGCGGAGGGAAGCGAGTGCAGGGGCCGGCTGGCCGCCGAAGGGCAGCCCCGAGCCCCGGCTCGAGCCCGCTCCCTGCCGCAGGGGTTACCTATCGCCTAGCGGGCTCCGGGAGGCCGCCACCCGCTCCTCCTCCTCCTCCTCCTCCTCCTCACAGGCCGGGGAGCTGGAGCGGGACGCGAGGGAGAGCGCGGAGCCTCTGGAGGGGCTGAGGGGCTCCTCGCCCTCAGAGGGCGGCGGGCTGAGGAGGCCGGCGCCGCCGCTCATGGCATGGGCGGCCGGCGGCCGTTACGGGCAGGGGCAGCCCGGCCGCGCTC